>JARHVA010001539.1:297500-377500 GCA_037957365.1 Torreya grandis | reverse complement strand
TCACCATCGTAAGTAGTTTCATGAATATGGCTATTATAACAGGTTAGGTAAAACTTGGAATATTGAATGAAGGGAAAAATGTGGTTGCTTATTTGAAAAAAATCTATTGGGCATGTTTAATTTTGATACATATCACCCTTATATGACATATATATGTTTAAAAAATAAATATAAATTATATAGAACCTTAGTATTTTACACTTGGTAAATAAATATCATGGTTGTAACCTTCAATTCAAAGACTTCCCTATTGCCAAAAGGCTCATGTTCACAATTTCTTGTGCCTAAATTTATTATATCTTAGTATGACCACTATTATTTTGATAACCAATTCTTGTCTATTGTGTAAAATTTTATAAACATGATCATTATCATTCATGACTAGTTTTGGAGTTGTATCTTTTTTAGCCTCTTAGACCCTTGCATCCAAATCACACACGTATGTCGATGCTAGTGTCCCTTTTCAATATAAGTGTCCAATGCCAAAAGTCATAAAATTTGTAAATAAAATATATATTAAAGGTTTTACTATGTGATTTAGTGTTAAATGTTTTCAAAAGGGATTGGTATATATACAATATCAACCCTCATTCATTACACACCAAGACAAGACTTAGAAAACACCAAGAACTCACAAAGTAACTAGCCAATAACACTCAATCAATCATTTAGGTGAGAAAATATACCTTATTCATCCCTATTTACATATCATGAATAAAATTAGTATCACTATAGGTATTAAGTACTTTAGGAGCATCCCATGAGCCATATTTGCCAAGTTACAAGCTAGGTCACTCTATATACTTGATTATCACACATTGAATCCTTATGCACACACAAGACAAATCATGGGGGATAAATTCATAAGTTTGAGGACCTATTTATAGTTTTGGATATGTAGGAAATTACCATTGATATATGGGTCCTTGAGGTAGCTTGACATTATGTGCCTACTAGCCCATTTTTCACATAGTCACTCCAAGGTTGAGGAATCTAGTGTTTGATAATTTGATAAAGAGTTAAAACCATGTGCATAATATAAGAAAACCATAAGAAATATGATATAAAACCAATTAAGATATAGGTGGTATCATTTATATCTATTCATTATTCTATATTGGACACCTACATCCAGCTCAGACACCAGTGTAGATGTAACCATCTAGATCCTACACAAGCATTCGAGGTTACATAATGTAAAAATTTAGAATCTAATGACTATTAAAAAATATTGATCTAGTCAACTTCCATACTATTTAATCCCAAGTATACAAACACATATTAAACTAGCTAAGTACTCTAATTTTCAAATCATTACAATATCAATCAATAGTTATACTTTTTATTTTTGGCATATCTCAGTATTATAAGTTTAGAATGTTGGTTATCTGAGTTTTAAAATTGATTAGTCTACTATCTATATATTTATCACCCTTTGATTATTAATTTATATATTATTAATCCTAATGTACCCTTGCATAATTTAAATTTAGGGTTAAACATTTGGTGAACCCAACCCATAATCTAGATTATCACAAAACTATAGTCAATGTTATTTGCCCTTTTTGCCCTAATATTTATTTAATTTATTTCCTTCATTATGGATGATATCTATTATTTTAATGAATATGATTATGAAACTCTCCAAATCTATATCAAAGGATGAGTAAATATTTATTACTATTGTCTTCTCCCCAATACACAAACACATTATCTAGTATATTTAAATTGTGGTATCTACCATCCCTCTAACTAGATCCATGTTACCACCATCCCAAGAGATAATTTGAACAATCTTAATTATGATATAAAAGATTTTCCATTAACTTATATAACCAAAAATTGGATACACATGATAAAAATGTTCCTTCATTTGAATGTGCTAACTTTTTCCAAATCCATAAGGATATCATGGATGATTTACAAAATAGTCATTTAGGATATTTTATTACAAGTGCATTGATTCAAAATCCTATCATAGTGACATTTAAAAAAATATTCCCTTCATTGACGGTGATAATTATCTTTTTTCCTTCATTTGATATTGAATTTTTTTGAAAGGTAAATAAAGACATCATGGAATCTTTGCCCAATAATACTAAACCACCATGAAGAATAGTGCATTACAAACCTAAAATGGAAAAAATATCCTAATGTTTTAAAAGAAACACATTTACAAAAGACATTTAAAAGTCCATTTGCTATATCATTACCAAAGGTAGATGAATTATCAAAGGATAGGTCAAAATTTTAAAAATTTCAAGATCCAATACCATTATCAACATATCATAAATTCAATAATGTTGAGATTACACTTATTATTCATGAGGATGATAATAAAACTATGACTAAATTCAAAGAGGTTGTGGATTAGAACCAATGATAGAACCTTTTCCAAACACTACCATGCCTAATGATGATACTGTGTCCATGATTAGTACTATTAGAGAGATTTCAAGATAAGTTTATATACTTCAAATGCAAATGGCCTATCATAATGCTAAAAAAAATATTAACTCATTCTATAATCAACTAATTTCACAATATATACTTGACTATGCTTATTTAAAATGTCATAAACTATAATAATTACTAGTTTTTGGTCATCATAAAGATCCCTTTGATCACATGATTAAATATGTACATTTTTTTGGTCAATGGGCTAAATATGACAAATTGATGCTAAAATCCTTTCATATGAGTATACTGGTGAGGCTCAAAATTGGTTATATAGCTTACCTAAAGGTTAATTAACTACTTTTTCACAACTAGAAGATGTCTTATTTTTGGCTTTCAATATACACAAGATGCCTAGATTCACATTAGAACACTTACACAATTTCAAAAAACATGCTTATTAATATCTTCAATATTATGATATTCCATCTAAAATTACATCATATTCCTTATCATTTAAACCCTCATATTTGGAATTATAATTCATATTTAGTATAGGTATTTTTTCCCCATTAAGGGGAATAACATTACATAAATAATATGGATAATTTACCTAATTATACTCATGCAATCAAACAAACTTAACATATTTATTTCCGAATACAAAAGTTTTATTACACATATAAATGAAGAAGATAAAGTACCAAATGGACATTATGAGAAAATGTGTGGTGTACCTCACATTTATATGGGATATTTATAATCATTAGTAAATATGGGACCAATACAAGATAAACATCCAAAAAAATCACCTCAATTTGAAAAAATAAAATAATTCCACACTAAAAATATCTAACAATTACATTATACATGGTTGGTGATTACTTTTGGCATAACCATGTTGATCCTACACAAATAAAAACCACTTGTAATTTAAGATGGTTAAAACAATTTGGATTTGATCTAAAATAATTACAACGTAAATAAATTTGGAAAGAATACAACAACATAAAAATACTAATTATTTGTGGACCTAAAGTGATTCAAATAAGGGCTTGGGTTATGCCACAAAAATATCAATATGCATTCAAAGTAGGAGCCCTTTGGTTATACTAGATGGAAGCAAAAATTGACTAAAATCAACAAGGTATCTCTTTTTATTATGAGGGAGTATTGATCCATATTCCACATGATGGAAATAATTCTTATTTTTCATAAGTAAATCATGAGGAGGAACAAGACATGTACCATTTTCATCTATCCAACCATGATCAAAATAATGCAAATGATCTAACCTAAAGGTGAAATAATAAAATATTCTTAAAATACCAAAAAAATTAAAAAGCATTCAAAAATCCAAAAATATTCAATATTTACATGTTCTTATTTGTTCCTTGGCATCTATGTTGTTGGTTCCATGTTGGTATATATCATTTATTTCTATATACAAATATGTTTTATGCATCCTTTGAGTATGATACAGGCATACCCAGACACATGATATATACACATATAAATGTTGGGCCTTCCCTTTACTCATGTAATTGGTATGATTGGGGTGTTTACTTATTTTATCATGATACACCCACATTACATTATTATATGATAATTTGTATTATCATGTTTGAGCTTATGTACTTACACATGATTTTATTCATGGTTATATCTTTCATAGTGTACTTTATATGCTATATACTTGACATTTTTTTGTTAACACATATATCTATGGAATATTATGATATGCTTATGCTGGTTAATTATGATTCTATGATTTCCATTTTTTCACTTCCTTGAGTGTGTTCCTTGAGTGTGTTCCTTGATTTCTATTTTCTTTCATTGTATTACTTATTCAAGCATTTAAATATGCTTCATTATTTATGGTGCACATGCTTTTTCTTGCCTATTATGATGTTTTCATATGTTATGATATATTATATGTGGATATTTCAACATGTATTTCTATGATTTGTGGATATTTGACTAAGTCATGTCCCTTTGATTGTGTGACATTTGAACATGCCCATTGTATGAGGTCTTCTTAGACCATTGATTATGTTTTTATTTTGAGTGATCTTGTGTGTGTACTTGAATACTTGTTGATCATGTACTATTAGTCTCTAAATGTTTTCATGATTCACATCTTGCATAATAGGAATTGATGTGATCACATACTATGTGCCTAATTAGTATATCTACCTAAACATGCTAACCCTATATGCTACATGTTCCATACATAAATTATACAATTATCTTATCATTTTGAGGTAAGGTAACTCCAAGTTTATACTTCCCCTCACATAAAAAGGGTGGGGGGCATATCAGTGGGGGCATGTCATAGAGGCATATATTCCATAGTTTTCATAATTTTAGATTACAATGGGAGCATGTTATGGAAACATGTTCTCCATAATTACACTAGTTTTTAGATTCTCCATATTTAGTGGGGACATCTCATAGGAACATGTCTTACACAATTTAAAAAATTTAAATTGGCCAAATTTCACATTTATATGATTCATATACATAGTGGTAACATTATATACATTGGTACCAATGTTATACTTAGGTTTCAACTTGAGACATATATGAGGTGAATATGCCATGCAAAGAGAACCTAAAATTATAAAATCAAATCAAATTTCATATTTTAAATAATACTATGGATTTTTATCACACCTATGATGGAATTTTATAGAATTTTATTGAGTAAATCTAATATAATAGTTGGTTCACCTTTTGACAAGGTTGAGGTGATTAAATCTCTCAATATTACCAAGTTTATAAGTTAGACTTGATTAAACATCTAAATTCACCATGGTTCACAATGGTTCATGTACCCAATTAGGTGAATTCGATCCTTATCATTCTATAAGTTTATTTTATTTTGATATGAAATATTCATCTTATGTAAAGATTGATATCACATATGTTTCATTTCAGGTTTGTATGGAGCATAATTCAACATTGTGGCTTGCATTTAAGATTGCAATTCATAGGAAAGTTCAAGTACACATATTTTATTTTAATATATTAATTTAACTTTGATACATTAATAGAATAAAATGGGGGAAAATTTAGACACAAATAAAATTTAAGCTAAATCAATGAACTTGTGACCACTCTTTTACACAGTTCTAGACCTATCTTAGGGCCCTTTTTGATCACTTTTGACCACTTTGTGCATGAGGGACTCACTCTTATTAGTTGATTGACAAACCTAAAAAGCACCTATCCATAATGTTATCATCCTAAACCATAATTAAATCCATTATATACCTTTATCACCACTATTTATACCCATTGGATGAGAACACCCTATTGGACAAGAGTGCCCCACTATGTTGTCCAATATCACTCTCTTGTTCTCTTATAAAATAAAAACTAATTTAAGAAACTAAAATTTAAGGAAGGTTAGACTATCCCTAATAATCCCCATTCAAATTAATTTAAAAATATATCACTATATAAACACATTACAAACCATTTTATAAAATATGAGGCTTCCACACTAAAAAACACCAAAATTATAATTACACATTGAGAGCAAACTCCCTATTTCTCCCATGTTTTGATTACATAAAACCCTATTATCCTAGTGATAAATTATAAATACATATACAAGGTCATAAATCATGGTTAAATCACTTAATCACACTAGTATTTCACCAACATCTAGCACTTCACACTATTTATTCACACACCACCATAACATGAGACAACTACATGAAGTTTGATCCCTCTTTAAAGTATTGGTATTTAGGAAACACTAAAAACATGGGGTGTTCAGGTCACACCCAAATTCAACCTCTAACCCTTTATTATACTATTGATTTTTAATTAGTATTCACATGTCAAGGAACTATGGGTTTGAAGGAAAAATAGTCATACATTTAACTTTGTAAATGATCAAAATCTCTTGTGTGCAACAAAGAACATAAAAACAAAGGAAACTATAAGAGATAAATATTAGATATTTACTATCTGTAAGACATGAATGACATAATATAAGACATGATCCCCCCTCTTATATAACTTAGGACACCATTCTCTAGGGCTCATTTCACTACAGATCTAATTTCACACTCACCAGACCCAACCACTCTGCCAATTTTAGCTTCTAATTCATACCACAAAAATGCTTTCTAGCTAAGTTATAATTTTATATTAAACTTTACTTATTTATTAAGCTTCTAGATTTAACAAGATTTAATTTAGTGAATGTTTGATATTTTTAGTATTATTATTCTTACTTTTGCACAATAGTTTGTCACTTATGGTAATCTAAATATTGCTAGGTTTTTCCCAAATTTGAGAAACCAAGAAGTTGATTGTGTTTATTTTGTAAGACACATGTAAATGAGAGGTATAAATTTCAAAACCACTAAAACATCTTTTTGGTCACAGCTTATTTTTGACCCACATTAGTTGATTAAGAAAGAATATTTTTAGAATATTATATTTAAAAAAGAGTTTTGTCAAAAGAAAATAAGTGAGAGTAATTTTGGATATATAAGTGTGTAAAGAGTGTATCTTTTATGAGATATTTTGTGAATTTTTTCATGTAAATATTGATAGGTCTCAAAATTGAAACATTTTACTTTGGTGTTATTTGAGGGTAAAAGAAAAACCTTAGTACTACACTTATTATTTTTTGTTGATTTCATTATGGAAAAAAATTATAAGTCTATTCTCTGAAACATAGAGACTACCACCCAAAAACCAAAAATAATGGAGCATGAATATGGATAACACACTAATTTTTAAAAACTTAAGGGAAGTATTTTAAAAACAACATACACTACCTCCGGATGCTATACAACTACTTGAGTTTCAAAAGATCGACAAGAATGTACATACATTACTTAAATATTATTAATATACACAAGTCATTATTAATGTAGAGTATATTAAAAGTGAATCATGGAAATCATGAAAACCACTAAAAGACTTACATGATAAAAATATGCATACAATAAAATTGATATCCTCATGCAACTATTGAATAATAAACTAAAATATGATGAAGATGTATCTGAATACATTTCATGAATGAATAATTTAAAATAGGAATACATCACTATAGGTAGGGAAATCGATGATAATAGGCTTATCTCTATTACTTTAAATGGCCTATGTTATAATTACAAAAAAAATTCAAAATGTTGTAACTTAGTGACAAGCTCAATAAATGAAAAATTTGACTCTATTTTTGAGTTGTTATTCAACATAGGTGTTAGTTCACTAAGAATAAATATAATAAACCCATAGAATATTTTTATCATACAAATACATGATCATCTAGAGTTGATAAGAACCACAAAATAAAGAAACATTTTATGAATCACTCTTCATTTAAATCTTTGAGAAAATCTCCAAGACACTCTCTCCCATAAACACAAGAATAAACATTATTGTAGGTTTAGTGGTTTATCAAGTGATTCCTCATCTTATAGTTCTCAAAAACATATAAGACAACCATATTTTTTTATAATTTTATTAGTATTGGACACATTTCAAATGTATGTCCTCAAAGATAGAAACATAATCATACACATAAGGCATAAGAGCACTATGTTGGTCATTTTAGTGGATATTATTGAGAATAATATAGCTATTTTGGCTATCCTAAAACTTCATATGACTAGGAGGCTTATTACATTGCTAAAGTCTATGGTCCCAATGGACCTACCAAGGTCATATTCTAAGTCCATTGAGATTCACCAATATTGAGTGTTTTGCTAACTCAGAGATATGGATTTGATAAAGTGGTAGTTTTGTCTTAGATTTTGTTTCTTTCAATTTTATTTTGGTTTTATTTCATTAATTGATATTATTAATGAGGAGATAAAATATTTTATTGGATTTTTTTTTACTACATAATTCTCATCTCTTGCCTAATAGGGGAGGAAGATATTACAAGACCTTCGATTAGGCGTTGGTTGTTATATCAATGGATTTATAAGTGATACTTATATGGATAAATGTAGTTGAGTAGACCTTGATAATTTTTATATTATAGTATGATAAATAATGGTCAGAGAGGATGATCAGACCTTAATCATGTTCGTCATTTATGCCATAACTTACAGGGTAGTGGGGTTTTTGGAAGAAACATCAGTTGAGAAGTTCCATGGTGTATAGTATGAATATTTTTAGATATAATAGAGATTTTTGATTACTTATTAGTCTTATTTATAGATCATATTATTATATACCCCTATAGATCAAGTTTTTTTTTGGGTTGTATGATCCAAATATTATATTTGGTTTATTTGTGTTAGTGTGGAATTAATGTTAGTATGATATTATGGGTCATATACACCCATTTCACATTATTAGTATAGTTAATAGTTTTATTAAGAATAATAATTTAATAAGTTAGTTGGTTGGTTGATTCCATTGAGTGGTTCAATATATATCACAACCACTTTTCATAAGCTTATAAAAGATTACATTGAAATGTAAATACTAAGTTTGATTTTTGAGTATATGTTCTAACAAAATATCTATCCTTTAATCCAAAGAGGTAAGTAAATCCATACATAGTTCTTCCCCTTAATGTGAATGTGCAATTATGCTCCTTTTCTATAAGAATGCTCCTAAAAATGGGTTTTTGATTCTTGAAAAGAATCACTCTTGACTTGGATTAGTGTGATTTAGACTTGGATGATGATTTATCCTAGTGTTTGATTTAAATTTTTTAAAGAATAGGATAGATTTTCTTAATGTGAAGTAGTGTATAGATGTTTGATGGACAAGTTCCAAGTGAGTACGAAGTGTGGGTTTGATTTATATTTATATGTCTATTTGTGACATTGTGAATATTAAAACATCTATAGAAGGTAGTTACAAAAAATATATTCAAATTGATGAAGATTGACTAAAAAATGTATGTAGTGTTTCATTCTTATGACATTTGGGGCTCAACATTAAATACCTATTCAATTGCATCATGGTGCGTTATTTGAACATATTACTATACTAATTTATTATGGTCTAAAGTTCATTGGTACATGCATATGGGTGACATATTATACTACCTAGTTGACACTCACATTAGGATTGTAATGGTTATACTTGATGCGGGTCATAATGAATAAAACATATCTATATATTTACTTTTCACATGGAAAAAATATAATCATGATTCAACATTATAGAAAAAATACTCACCAAAAGGAAACATATTTAAAAATATTAGGAAGTACATAATATGAATAATCAAAGATAATAGAATAAGAGGTAATGTGATTACATAATCTTAAGGAAAATCAAAGATATATCTAATTCAATCCCAATGAGGATGATTTACTCATTGATTTATGAGAAACAATATATAGAACTTTAAAATTTTAAAAACATTTCAAATATTTTAAAAAATCAAAATTAGGACATGAGCATGACATGACTAGTAGATTAAAATATTTACATATGTTATTTATCACATGTTTGATATATGGCATATTATTTTCATACACACATGCATTTCATGGTATAAGAGTGCAATTAAGGACATATAAGTTACACAGACATATAGATGTTGTAATTTCCTCTACCTAATAGCCATGAAAATATAAGGGACATATTACTTATAATTTTTAATTATAATAATTTATATATTTCTATGGCCTCTCTAAAATTTTGAGTTACAAAATATTACTTACACATGTATGTCTAGTTATTCATATCTTAGACAATGTGACATGGATATGTTATTATACTATGATGTGACATTGATATATATGGATGGTGTAGACTAGTATTTAATTATTATATAATTCATTAAATATATTATTATATTACATGATAGGATACTAATTTATTATCTATTGTGTGTGGCCCTAAACCTTATTTGCTTTGACATCTTTATGTACATTGATTGTGGCCCTTGGCCTTGTTTAATGTGACATCTTTATGTCCCTTGTTTGTGTCATTTTATGTCCCTTATATATTGGTATTGGCCTTGTTTTTAATGATATATTAATGTCCATTATATTAATCCCTTGAATTATTGTTCCACTAACTCATGATATTGTTTTACTTGTTGAGCTTCCTAGTATTGAGTGGTTCTATGATCCAAATCATGTACTTTTACTATGCAGTATTATTTAGTATAATATAATTATGGTTATAATAAATGTTTTATTTATACATATATATAGACATGACATATATATTCCCTATATTACATATGTTACATATAATCCTTGATTGATATATACATTGATATGATGCTATACTCTTTACATTTTTACATGGTTATACATAATTCTATTTTTATACATGACATGATATAATTAAATCTTATTTTGAGATGAGTAACTTAAAGGACACATCCCTCATCTCAAAATTGGGGAATTATAATGGGCTTGTAATAGAGAAATAATCCTCAATAAATAATAAATTTAATTTAATAGCTCCCAAATGGTTCAAATATCAAATGAGTTTTGTTATGTTAATTATATTTAAACATCATTAAAAACTAATGAGGCTTATGCCATGAATATGTACTCAAATTATAGATAATTGAGTACATATTCATTACACTTAAATGAATATGTATGGAAATATGTAACAATTCATGGGAAAATGAATTATAGGTTTCCACATATACATACATTTGGATACCAATGCTTATAATCAACATATAGATGTATAAAATTCTATATTAGTTGTTATATATTTAGGGGAATGATAATTATTAATGAAAACATACATGTTTTCATATTTATGAGGAATTATACTTGTTCATGCATATACATTCCATGAAAATTTACACTTGGCATAGTTCAAAATGGGCATCATATTGATTCATGCGCATTTACACATTCTACAATAAGAACTATCACAATCGTTTATTTGTAAAAAACTTTTTCAATCCATAACAAGTAGGGAGAAAAATTAAATCTATATATCCATATGCAAAGGTTGATTCATGTTTTTATGGGTATGGTATATTAAGGTTCAATGATGCTCAATGGCCATGACATCAATTATAATTAACCCATCATCTGGTTCCCATAATTTATTTGATTTGAGTATTTATTTGGGTTAGTATATCATGCAATTCTCCCCACATTTATTATTATTGGATCGTGTTGTCTTCTTAACCCAAGGGATTTCATAAATACACAAAAATTTGGGTTTTGATCACCATAAATTTATCCATGGTTCAATAAGAGGATCCAATATCCAAGTGCTTCAGTAGAAATCACCTTTATCCAATGTTTCAAAAAAGGAAGCATCATATCCAACAAGTTGCAAGGGCAACATGGTTTTCATCAAAATATATGTGTACTCCTTATTTTCTCTTTAATTTTTAAAAATTTCAAATTTAGATTACATATTTTAATTCATGGACATTGAATACCATATGCTAGTTATAGGTTTTTATATTTAGTGACCTACACAATTTGAGATTCCTACCAAAGTCAAAGTGTGTTATACACACTTAAGTGCACATTTTAATTTTAATCTATAAATTTCATTACTATAATAAAAGGGAGTCATTTTTATACACTAAAATATGGTATTAAGCACTTGATAATGAAAAAAATTACACATATTTACCACACATGACATGACCACACAAATATGGTCCTAACCTATCATTCTCTCACACTTACATGCTACCTTATGAGTTTGACCCTTTTTTCTATTGATACACACTTACAATAACCTCACTATTTATTTCAAACTAGCATAGTATCTCACATAAACATGCCTAAATTATCATTTTAATCCTCTTATGCACAAGTCAGTCACATTATTTTTGTTCAGTATTTCCATTCAATACTAACTTAAGTATGAATTTATAGATGCTCTCCTAACAACAAATATTTTTTGAAATCAAAATTTTCCTTGGGGTCGGGTCATATACCTAGATTTTCCATGGTGTGAAAAATTACTCAATGAGAATAATACATATATAAATCAATGCCTCACTTAATGTGGGACATGGAAATTATCTGGTACATATCTATACATTATTTCACATTGATAAAATATAATCTATTCTTCCCAAATTTAAAATTATTTATTGGGAACATTCACAAGACAAGTTTAAAACATACCAGATTTAAGTCAAAAGATGGATTTTTAAAGTATCAAATCTAGATCATTAATTGCATTCATATAGCTAAGTAGAATAATTACATAATCACACTAGGTGGGAGAATTACATGTCGCTTGATTTCCATCCTTGGAGTATTTGTTATGTCGATGGTATTCAATGATCAATAGGGTTAATTTGAGTTATCTCAACTCATTACACTTTCCCAAGTTTTACAAGTTTCTATCCCTCACAAGAACACCTAAGGTTTTAAGGTGGATGTTGGTTTATGAAGTTTCACACATCATCAGAGATTGGCATGACACATATAGAGATTTCATAGATAGGTGAAGGTGATCATATAGTCATAGAACCTATTATATGCACATATCACTATCAACCACTATAGGTCAGTATAGAGAGTCGATATTGAATTGAATATGATAATATAAAAGTTATGCACATAAAAACATAACTATGTATCTTGATGAATCATAGGCCTACTTTATTCTATTTCCACTATAAAATTACTATCATAATTAGACTATTAATAAAAAAATCTAAGTACTCATCCCTTTATGTTAATTACTATATAGTATATGCCCCTTGTTAAATCATTGTAATTAATTTTACTATTTTACATTCAGATGTATACTTGAATATCATATTTGGTAATCTGAATTCACATACTAGTTTCTATTTTATTAAGGTTTCTAAAACTAGATTAGGGTAAAACACTACCCAATGAATTTCTCTAGATTATTACATGAATCTAGAAAGAACAATAAAAATAATATAAATATTTAGTCTAGTTGTATATAATTAAATAAGAATTCCAATGAGTTGTCTATACTTATTTGAATCTAAAATTTCTATAGTATCATTTTATATCATATTCAAATTTTGTTCCATGGGTATACCGAGTTGTTTATAGTTAGGCTTTCCAAATTTTTTTTAGAATTAAACCAATGTAATTTTGTTGTGTGATGAAAATGTACTTGCATTTTTGAATCACTTGAATACCCAAATATTAATGAAGGTGAACAAAATCTAGCATTTCAAAAAAATTCATCACTTATGTTTTGTCTTTTTATAGTGTACATTTCATTATTTCTTGTGAGGAGAAAATCATCCACATATACAACTAGATATACATCTATTTTTAAAAAAAGAGTTACATCTTAAAATTCAATACATTTGAAGTTAATTATCAAGAGGTTCTTAGTGAGATTCTCAGACCACACACTTGGGTTTTTTTTCAATCCATACAATGATTTATCCAAAATTCATACTGTATTCTTGGCTGTCAACTGTAAAACATTTTGGTTGAGTGATGTAAACTATTTATTTGAGATCACAATTTATAAAAGTAGTTTTCATGTCCATTTGATTAAATTTACATATATTTTACATTACTAAATCCAAAAAATTATGAATAGTGGTCCATTTTGATGTTTGTGTAAAAGTCTCATTATAGTTTATCCCTTCTTTTTAGCATTTCCTTTTATGACTAGCCTTGATTTATGTTTATCAAGTGAGACATCTACTATGCACTTTTTTCAAAGGAACCTCTTGTAACCAATGGGTTAAAATTAAATAGAGGATAAACTAACTCTAAATTTCCATTTTGACCAAAGCATCATATTAAATTTTCATTGATTTTTTCCATGCATCAAACTTTTCATCTTATTTGAAAGAATTTGGTTATGAATCAAAAGCAATATTGGCTTCTTCTTCTAGAGGGTATTACAAGGCAAAATTTTATAGCTTATCTTGAATCTTTTCTAGGATTTTTTTTATTTGATATGTGGCTATGTGTGTACTTTGAATACCTATTATTATAACTTCTTTAGGTTTGACATCTTTCAATGTATTTGTGTCCTAGTTTTGCATATTTTTATATGTAACTTAAGGAATGATTAGTGCATTATTTTATTAATCTGAAGTTCCTTCATGTTCTAACATGTGTTCATATTATAAAAAAGTTTCATTTTTTACATAAGGGACTTTGATTTTTAATTAAAAGAGATAATACAAATTCAATTGATTCCCATTTACATGTCCCCCTTCATTGTTTGCAATATCTATATCATTCTCCTTGAAAACATGAAAATTTCACAAGTTGACTCAATTGTCAATTAATGTTGGTTGTGTCCTTTGTGGTTTCATATAAAACAACATATATTCAATGAGAAATTAAATTATTTTTTCATGAAATAGTTTATAAGCCTTTAAGGATTATGAATATCCTAAAAGTATACATTTTTGACTCTTGTGGTCCAACTTGTTCATTTTTTCTATGGGAATCAATGCATATCATGTGGATCCAAAAATATAAATATGTCACACTAAAGGAAGATTACCACACCAAAATTCATATGGAGCCCTCATTTAAAGAGATATTGATGGTGACTTGTTGAAAAGATATATTTTTGTTTGAGAAAATTCTACCTATAATTGTATATTTAATCCTTTTGAAATACAACATTTCTCAAACCATGTTCATCATAGTTTTGTTCATATTTTTAACTACATTTTTAAGGAGTGTAAAGTAATATGAGATGATGCTTAATTCCATTTTTCTTGAGATATGATTCAAACACATTTTATATGAATTCACCACTATTATTAGTTTTAATCATCCCAATATGGGATTATGCTTCATTTAAAATCATTTTTCAAAATTTGTGTAAAGTTTTGAAGGCTTATGATTTTTTATTCCAAAAATAAATCTACATCATTATCCTATAATGGTCAATGAATAACATAAATTACTTATGAAATGATTTATAGAGAAAAAATTAAAGTAAATCAACTATAATTTCCTTTTAGATTTATTATATTATTTTTGAAATGGTTATCTTTTATGTTTAGCCAGGATGCATGCTTAACATTTTCCAATCTTTTTGGGAAAGTTGGAAAACCTTACAATACCATTATTTTTCATTATTAAAATATCATCAATGATGGTATGGCTAAATATAGCATTAAAAAAAAAACACTTTCTAACATTCCTCCTTCAATGAGATGAGAAGAATTTATTAAAAATTGAAAGCTCGGCTTTGAGTTTCAACAAATTTCCTTCCTCAAATCTAGTCAAGACAACTGCATTATCACATTTTATTTTAATTTTTACCTTTCCATCATAAAAAATGGAGTGGCCTTATTATTTAATGAACACCAAAGACACCAATTTGTGTTTTAGCTAAGGTATAAGACATTGTGGAGAGTTAAATATGAAATTTATCATGACTTGATTTGAACTATCCCTTTTCCTTCATCTTGAAAACTTATATTGTTTACAAAACATGTTAGACCATATATTTATTCATGAAACTCCTTTAAGAATTACCTTTAGAAATTCACGCATTACATGGCACAAATATTTAGGACCCAAGTATCATCCCAAGTTAAATTCACTGAGGCATTATTGACTTCATGAAATGGAAAACACACATTCACATGTAAACTAAGCCTAGTCTAGTTTAAATGTTTTTTGATTTTACTTATTTTCTTCTTTTTGTTTTTTATAGGCCTCAATTTTATCCTATGATGCTTTTGCATTCATGAGACGTTGATGCATTTTTTATGCACACCATAGTTAATGAGGTAGCCTCTAATATTTTAGGATCTCAATGGAGGTAAACCCCACTCTAGGGCATAAGTTATAGGTATGTGGTCTTTGACAACATATTGATGGAATAGCTAGTAGGGCATGTAGGTTGTTGAAAAGGTTTTTTGAATGGATGTGTGGTCCCTAAAAGGTAGTGAATTTATATGTGAGTTAGATGGATGGTTGGATTCTAATATAAAGTGGGTAGGTTTCAAAATAAACTCAAAAAAGGAGGGAAGGGTAAGGAAAAAAAGAAGGCTCTATGGTTTTTATGAACTACTTCCATGGTTGGTTTCTAAACAAACCTATGCTCTCAGAACCTATGCCTATTGTTAACAATAATTACACACACAATCAAACATAGTTAATAAGTCTAAGGAGATAATGATGAAGTAAATTCATAGGCATTAGATAAAGGCTTATCCTTTTAGGGCAGTTGTTTCACACTCTTAATCAGGAGATTATGGCTCGAGCTAGTGAAGTATCTAAGGCAGCTTTAGCATGTACATAAGAAACTACATCAAATAAATCACTAGTACATATTTATAATTATGAATCAAATCATTTGATTAGCTTAACTAATATATTTTACCAATCTCTCAATAGTTGTTTTACATCTAAAGATCATTACATCAATCAAAATTATCAAGAATCCATTCAAAGCTATTGCACACTAAAGATTATTGAAACATACAACCAAAAAAAGTAACAAGTAATTATATATAAATTGGAAAGAAAATACAAAAACACATTCATTGATGATAAAAATTAATGTTTCTCCTGTATTCAAAATTATTTGACAAAAATCCAAGTTGGATTAAAATTATTTATATAGACTTGGGGAAGGGGTTGCCTCATCCTCCAAGCTCATGCAAGGTCATTACATGTGATAGTTATAACTTGAGTTCTAACTATGGTCTAAAACCATACAAAAGTCTTCTTACAGTTATAAATTTAAGGTATCCTTTGAAAAAGTTATGCAACATGTGCATGTGTATAAAGACAAAGGCTATTTTTGCAAATATATGAGTCATTTTTACATAAATATACATGCCTCCTTTTATAGGTTATGAGAACAACCTATATCCTTTTATAGGTTGTGAGAATAACTTGTTGATATTTTAGATTAGCCATTTTCAAGTGGAACTTAGACATAATTACCACTTTAATAATGTTTTAGAGCTAGTGACACTATTTTTAGCTATAACCAATCTAGCTAAACTGTGCATTGCATACTCGTGGGTGTTTTTATAGAATATCCCTTTGGAAGGATTTATAGGGTATTAACTTGAAAGAATTGATAGTGTTAACTTAATTTACTTTTTATATTCCATGTAACTATAGCCTTCTCTTATTCTATTGCCAAATCTTCACTTTCATATTCACTAATCAGATTAGTTCTCATTAGGTCTAGATCTTGGAAAAGTTCATTATCAACTTGCACCATTCATAACTCTCCATGATGAAACATGAGCATGCCACATGGTATCTCAGGCCTTTGTGATATTTATAGTCCTAGCCCAATTTTTTTTGTGCCACTTGTTAGCTCATCGATTATTCTAGGACCTTTGAAATTTCCATGTTGATCTCACACCATCAGTCATCTATGCTCAAGTTAAGGTGCTTCATATATCTTAGTGCTTTAAATCATTGAATCCTAAAATATTGACACTTATCACATCCTCGTTATATTGAAAAGTCTCTATCAATCTTACACCATTAGATCAATTGTATAGATCAATGCTGGCCATCGATATGCATGGGCCCACTAACCTTTGATTTCAAACTTAAATTTTATGTTTTCATGACTGTCAAATATGTCCATGTGATTATCAATGATGTCCATGTAACTATCAAAATTTAAACCCATGTATTTTAATCACTGAGCCTAAATTTGACATTTGTATGACTGTAAATGATGTCCATGTGATCAATAAATCAACTTAACTCGCTATAAGCTATACATTTATCATTTCCTAGTTTGCTCTGCTCTACAATCATAAATGAAAAGATGACTTATCATATGTATAAATTTAGACTAGGGTCTCAAAAAATAACTTTAGACATAATTTAAATCCAAAATTTTTATATGTATTAATAAATATGAATAAAGCCTAAGTCTAAGCTAATGTTAGAAAGGTGCTCATATATGTGCCACTTAGAAACTACTCTAGGTTTATGAGCTCTTAACTTATTAACCCTATGGAAGGGCTCATAGACTGTTGATATACGATTTAGGGCTCCCATGATGGTAACAATTGTCACCCTCATAGGGCTCCTTAACATTTCAACTATTGCATGCATCATTTGATTAACTATATTTGGCTCTCATGATGGTGACACTTGTCACCCTCATGAAACTCAGTAAGTTCTTTGACATTTAAACTTGATCTCATGTAATTGGATAAATTAGGCCCAAGTAAATGCATGCCATAGGATCTTGGCTTGGAATTTTTGACTTATAATTTGATCATGTGAGTATGCCACTTGGTAGCTCTCTATTTAGCCCATTCTTGTGGGCATAAAAATAAAGGACTTAGAATAATACTTTGGGAAATATATAAAGGACCATGCATAAATATTTTAGCCCAAGGTCTTTTTTGTATTTAATAAATATTATTAGGGCCTGAGTTAAAATATTAGACTAAGTTCATAATAAAATTCTCTCTACTCAAGGGTGCCACTTGGTAGTAGGGTAATGTTTCAAGGCTTTTATTTGAGGGAAATGTTTTGAAGACCCTAATTTTGTCAAACAAAATGTCCTAAACATAAATTCCAAAGGAATTATCCTTTGACAAAAATATCGAAGAGTAAGTGCATTAGGTTCAAAGGGTCTAGTTTACAGGGCAAATGTTTAGGATAGAAGTCCTAAAGGGTAGGTTACACAAATCCTAAAGGGTAGGTTCAAAAGGGCCAAAAGAAAATTCTGTCAATGAAAGTGTATTAGTAATATTATTGGGGGAAAAATGTATTAGGGGAAATGTTTCAAAGACCAAATTCTGTCAAACTAATTTTTTGAAACAAAAATGTTAGAATAAATAAGTCTACAGTAAAAATCCTACAATAATAAGTCCAAAAAAATAAGTATGAAAGAGCTTAGTAGCTTTAAATAAGATAATGGACAAAATACCTAACAAAGATAAATTGCATAAGTCTAATAAATATAAGCTCAAAAATGTAAACCCAATAGAATAAGCCTAATAAAAAGAGTTAGTATGTGAACACAATACCAATGCCATTTTGATAAATTATGAAAGGCCAATAGTAAATATTTTCCTTGAATTTTACATTAAACACATAGAAGAGGGGCTCAAAGTTAATACCACAATCTAAAAAAAGTGGGCCCTCATTTCCATAAAGAAAGAGGGGATGTTGGTTACAATAAATGGTGACTTACAAGGGGAATAATTTTGAGTATACAAGAACCCAAAACTCTAGTTAGCAATCCTTAAATCAATCATGAAGTGTGTCACAAAAAAATACTTAAATAAAAAACATGAAAGAGACTCCTAAGTTCATTAACAAAACATACATGCCTTCTAATTTCTTGGATGTGTGTGTGTTAAACAAGTAGTTTATTTAACCCTTACTTTGATGATTTTTTCAAAGGCTTTGATGGGGTTGTAGGGATTTTTCTAGTATTTCTTAAATCTCATTAAATCAAGGGAAGCTTAGTTATGTCTCTACTATCAGCCAGGCATCCATAACCCCAACAAAGATACCTTGGGCTCCTTCTACTTCTCTTTCTATTATTTTCTCTTAATCATGATGCATGATAGATTGACCTTATTTCATCATGTGAGCCTTTTGATTTTATTTAAATTTTCTTTTACTCTTTTAAACTCATTGGTTCTTTCTTATTTTTTAAAATTTTATTCTTTAATGTAAAGAGAAGAGATGGAACACTAGTGAGCTGGTATAATTATAAAACAAATCATTACTAGAACATCCCTGATAACCACATCTATACCCAAAATTGCTATTTACAACAAGTATTTAATGTGATAAGTGAATTTGATCCAATAAAACAAGAAAATTTTATAAATTTGTATAAATTACTCTGAGAGAAACTTCCACATGCCTAGTAAAAGTATTCAATTGTGCCATGATCCAGAATAATCCATAATTATCTACCTTCATCCTGAAGACTCAAGACATAAAAATACATCTAATTTTATGAACTATCCCGAATCGATTATGCTATTTTTAATTTCCCCCCCTTTTAAAAAGTACTAAGCTCAGTTTCTTTGGATTTTAACTTGGTTATAGTCAAAGCAAACACAATTCCTATTGTCAGAGAAAGAAAAAAACAACTATTCTAAGAAAGCAAGAAACCTAAACTAAGAAATTAGGAATCTAATCTAAGAAAAAAAAACAATGAAAGCATGAAAGATTAGTTGAGAAAGTAGGCAACTAATCTATGAAAGCAATAAACTATCTTAATAAAGCACTAAAATTTTGTCTAGAAAGAAAAATAATGAAAGCAAGAAAGATTAATCTAGAAAGCAGGGAACTAATCTTATAAAGTAGGAAATATAATCTAATCCTATATCTAAATTCATCTACTTTATCAATTTGGGGTTCCTCTAGATGGAACAACCATGAATTAGTGCTTCAAAAAATTCCCCTTGACTGGATAGGTAAGTTCATTGCCCTATAGGTCTTTCAGATGAAATGCATTATTACCCATGATCTCTGAAATATGATATGGTCCAATCCATAATGGGGAAAACTTGTCATGCTATCCTTTCTTCTTATGGGATTTATCCCAAATTAACACTAGATCTAAAATATTTAATGTTTTAAACTTTGCACTTTTATCAAACCACCTCTTGACCACATCTTAGTGTTTTCTAAATGTCTATAAGGCCTCATTCCTTGAATCTTCCATTTCTATTATGTCCAACAATCTTAATTCTACTTTATTGCTTGTTTGTATGTATTCCTACACAAACTGATAAGTGGGTAGCTTCAACATGATAGGAAATATTGATTTACATCCATACACCAATAGGTAAGGTGAAGCTTTAAGGGCTTTGTTTATATCTAGTCCAGTCTACCCAAAGACCATACTTCAATAAATTATGTCAAACCCTACGCTTATCCCCTACTGATTTCTTAATTACATCGATCAAATTTTTATTCATCGATTCTACCAGTCCATTTACATAGGGGTAATAATTAGAAGCTAACTTGATAATAATTTGGTTGTCATGTGCCCACTCAATAAATTTTGATGATATAAAATCCAATCCATTGTCAAAAACCAAAGAAATGGGTGTGCCAAATCTAGTTGTTATGTGTTCCTCCAAGAAGTGAATCACATCTTGTGCTTTGTAGTTATTTATGGTTATGGATTTAGTCCATATGTTGTAGTATTCGGTAGCAGTAAGCACAAATTTATGGCCTACTAAGGAATTTGGGTTGATGACACCAACAAAGTCTAAACCTTACTAGGAAAATGGCCTTCCTTCAATAAATAGCTATAAAGGCATTGCTACATGTACTTTTCACTTGGTTAGAGTTTTGAATTAATGGGACATTCTAACATGAGTATGAACATCTTTGAAAACTATTGGCCAATAATATCCCATTATTAAGATCTTATGGGCCATGGTATTTCCAGATGGGTGACCACTACCTATCTTTTGATGCAAGTTCTCTAAAATTTCTTTAGCTTCCTCTATAGATACACACACCTTCATTATTTGTTCTATAGATAAATCCTTTCTTGATCATGTAATGAGTATCTTTGAGCCTCAAAGATCTTCTCCTCTCTATATTGAGTTTTAGGGAATAAGTTCCTATAAGTAAATACCGTATTAGATTAGTATACCATTCTCATTTAGATACTTGAGATTCACATACCTCTTCAACTATGATACAAGGATCTGGTTTAGTCATAATTTCAATAATGCCCTGCCCTTGAATGATATTTATAGGATTGATCTCTATATCAAATTATTGTAGCTTATCCATCCATTTACCTCGATGTTATCTTAATTTTTTTTGATAAAGTGAGCTTGATAGTAGGATCAAGTACAATAGTGATGGTTTTATTCCTCAATATATAATGCCAAAATTTCTTTACTACCTTGACAAGGGTGAAAATATATTTATCAATCATAGAATATCTAAGTTTTGCATATTTTAGATTTGTGCTCATGAATGCAATTAGATACTTATTTTCCTCCTTCATGATGACAACCACAATCGTATGCTTTGAAGTAAATGAGTATAGGTAAAAATATTTATTAAAATCTAGACTGATCAATATTAGAGCTTATGATATTACATCTTTAATGTCCTGGAAGGACTTTTAGGCTTCAACCATCCACTCTATTTTAGCATCCTGCTTGAGCATGGTTTTTAAAGGTTTAACAATCTATGCAAATCCTAAGATGAAATTCCTTATGAAGTTAATCTTTTCTAAGGAATGATTTAAGCTCCTTGTTATTTGGTGGTTAAATTTTTAAAATTGCATAAATTTTGTCTAGCTCAATGGTGATCCCATCCTTGGTGATGATGTGCCCCAAGAGATTTCCGTTAGTCACTCCAAATATGCTCTTCTTTGGGTTTAATGAAACACTAAACCTATTTCATCTCTTAAATATGGAATGTAGGTGACTTATGTGGTCTTTCTAATTCTTTGAAAATAATATAAGATAATTCATGTAGATGATTGTGCATTTTCCTATTAGTCATTTAAAAGTGTGATCCATATCACATTGAAAGGTTGCTCCTACAATTATCAAGCTAAATGGAATAATCTTATATGCATAAGTTCCCCACTTCATAGTGAATTCCATATTCATTCTATCCTTAGATTGTACCAATACCTGATTATAGCCTAAAAATCCATCCAAAAAGGACATCATTTTAGAACCACTTACTATTTGTATCACCTCATCTAGAGAAGGTAGGGGATAATTTTCCTTTTTAGAATCCTTATTCAAATTCCTAAAATCCACACATAATCTAATCTCACCATCATTCTTTCATATTGAGACCAAATTGGCCACCCAAGTGGAATGTCTTATTGGGAAGATGATTTTTGTGCTTAATAACTTCTCCACTTCACTCTGAATGAGAGGATCCATAATAGGATTAAATGATCTTTGCCTCTATCTAAATGGATTGTGATCTAGCTTCAAGGGAATCATATGAGTAATGACCTATGGGTCATACACCTTCAAGTCTTCATATGTCTAAATAATGACATCCATATATCAATTGATTATATCCTTCACTCGTTGTCTCTCTTTTGTGGTGTAACTAAGACTGATATTAACATAATGTGGGATATGTTCATCTCTTATATTTTCCCTTCTGAAGTCTTATTCATTGATCTTAGGCTACCTAAGTTGCTGAGATTGAGGGTCTATGTCAAAAGGTCTTTCCAAAGAGACCAACTCAGATGGAATTTGATTCTCTTTGAGCTAGAGAATGCCTTCTTTATTTGATTCCTCTTGATAGAGGTGATTAATGTCCTTGTCATCGATGATTTGGGATTTGAATTCCCCTAAATTATTTAAAAATTGAATAATATATTGGTCATCATCAAAGACCTAGAAATTTTCTACATTATCTAAAATGGAAGGACATAGTACCAATTCAATAGATAACCTTTTTACCTTAGATTCTTGTAATGGATTCAAATTAGTAGCACCAGTAGCTAGTGAGTCTACTGCTTGATTTTTCTCTCTAGGAAGTGATACTATGTTGAAAGCTTCAAATCTTTCAATCAAGTCTCACGCTCTATGCTTGTATCTCTTTAAACAAGACAACTTGCATTAATATTTATTTTTGACTTTATTTAACACCAAATATGGATCACCAAATACTGATATTTACTTTAAATTATTCTTAAGTGCAAATTATAATCCCATAATTATATCCTCATACTCAGCTTTATTGTTAGTGTATAGAAATTACAACCTATATGTTGCTTTTACCATGTGGGTCAATTAGCTCGATTCCCATGCTTGATCCTTGCTTGGATCTAGCACCATCAAAGTGTAGATTCCATATCTGATTGGAACCTTTAGGTTATATATTTTATACTTTAATTTGAGTAGTAAAAGTATAAATATTGAGGCTGAGTGAATCATACTTTATCTCTTCATTCTTGACATTATATCTATAATGGGATACTTAATTATCAGCTCTTTGTTAATCCTGATTTGATTTGCAATTCCTCTCCATGGAAGCCAGATATGAGAGAAGTCTATAGAGAGATATTCATTGAGTATTTTAGAGCAATCTCTACTCAAAAACAATTTGTAGCCTTTGAGTATGTTTACCACTAGAATATCAATGGTCAGTTAGAATCATGGTTTAGATGCTACTTGAATGCAGACATTAGTTAATTCTCCAACTATTAGTAGTATTATTTTATCCAGTTGTGAAACTATTCTATTTGAATGAATGAGAATGAGATGTAGTTTTTGACATATGGATGTGGTCAAGATAGTTTTAGATGCTCCAAAATCAACTAAATAATTATGAATGTTCTTACCAAATACTCAGATAGTCAGTAAAAATGATCCATAAGGATCCACATTCACTCTAAGATATAAGTTATCAAATTATAGATTGATCATTGGCACAACATAAATCTCATCAAGAGATTTTTGGCACAATTTAAATGGGTCAATTTCAAGCCTGTATGCATAAGATATCACATGTGAAGTTCTAGATCAATAGGGAAAAGAGTGACATAGGGTGATGTGATGTAATCTTATCTCACCAAATCATCCAATCATGTTGTGACACGTGACAACAAGATTGTGCAAGAAAAATAATTGGGTTTAAATATTTTGTCTTTGATAGATGTATGTAGATGGTATAAAAAATAGGTCAACTATAGGGATCATAGCTGATAGAATCCTCTTTTCTCTCAAAAGGGGACCCTACCGCTAATATAGCTATGGAGCATCCAACCATTTGGACATCAATAAGTGTCAAATTATGATTGGTCCATGTGGTGGGACCTCAAGCCACCATGTGGCTTGCCATCACTTCATTTCTCCATAGTAAAAAAAATTGTTTAATTCTTAATGTCAACTCGAGCTTGAGTTGAGATGCTGAACCAAGTTGAGAAGTAGAGACCCGAGTTGGGGTGATCATAGCCTGAGTTGGAGTACCAAGTGGAGTTGGGAAATAATTCACCCCAGATGCCAAATTAACCTAGATGGGCTAAAAGAGCTTGAGTGGGATATAATGAAACATGATCTAAGTTCTATATTTTAACTTGAATGGGTTGAATTAAGCACGATGATCTATGATCAATTTAGCATGAAAATCATGATACTATGGAGATGGTCAAAACCACCAAGGCCCAATATAGTCCACCATTATGTGCCAACCAAATAAATATTCTATCCCATGATACCAAGACCAAATGCCAAGTTTGACATGAAGGTTCCATGCCAAGTTTGGGACATGCACCAAAGTCTAACTTGCTATGTGGATGAGCCATCACCACAGAGTTCCTAAATTACCAATCATCAAAGTTTCTAACATGCCACATTCAATACTATGAAACCACCACAAAGACTAAAAACATGTTAATGCCAATCACTTGGCATTATCTACCATGAAACTTGTGGTATTTCAATACCCAAATTTACACGCACCCACTTACCAATGTGGGATAAAAAGATATGCATTGACCACAAAAAATTTGTCATGGGAATTGAACTGTGCTATCTTGGGAAAAAGGATAGAGATCCTATCGATAGATCTGTGGGTTCATTTTTTATATAAACCCATGAAATTGTATTTAAAAACAAGCCTTGGCAGACTAAGAATTGGCCAAGATAAAGACCAATTTGCACATATCACTCTTTTTGAAGCACTTAGAGGCAATTTTAGCTCTTGTTGTAAACTAGGGAATTGTCTTAGAATTTGAGATGATTTCAATGGTATGTTGAAAAACCTATTTTGGATTTGTTAAGGCCATTTTATAAGTTTGTTTTTGAGACTATTGGCAAAAAATCCATAGGATTATGATATTGCATTGACGATAGTAAGGTGGAAGGTCTGTCCCTAGGTTCCAATACTTTCTGAAGGTTTATTGCCAAATTGTATGCAATCTTAGAGTATCCATTTGAAAATTATGAGGGTTGGAAATGTACTCACTTTTCAAGGAAATGGATCAGTTCATACTAATAGTGAACTTAGAGATGTAGGCATTATCAAACTCCATTATCAAGTGCTTATCGTGAGTTGATTCTATTTGTGCATTCTTTTTCTATATTTTGATTAATTTTGTTTATCAATCATTATTAAATGCATAATTAGTCAAATATGACATATTATCAATAAATTGAGAATTCAAGGTTTGAGATAAGTATGTTTTAAAATGTCAAATTTAGTTTTGTTTCCTTGAGTGTTTCAATAAATTATGTAATTTGATTAGAGGATCTAAGGTAAATAATTTTTGCATGGAAATAAGTGTTAGTTTATGGATCAAGTTTGGTATTAGAGAAATTCTTGCCTATCATTCACAGCTTTTTCATAGTGTGTGTGGCTATTTAGAACCTGCTTGAAGCCATGGATTTTTACCCATGGATATAGTTTCCCATAATGTTTTTGATATTAGACATGATGATACAAATGATTGTGTCATGCCAAAGAGAGTAGACACAATATATGGTAGAACCAAATACAATGGTGGTGAACATGAGTTCACATCAATACACACAAGATCAATAGATCATTAAACTTTATTATAAATTTAATTTTCTTTCTGATCAGCTAGTAGAAGAGTCAAGATGGAAGAAATGCCATTGAGATGACCTAGTACTTCAACTAGTCTAATCTGTAGTCATTGCTTAAGATGTGGACATGTGGTAGAACATTGTTGTTTGAAACATCCAAATCATGCACCATAATGGTTCTAATAGAGAAACATGGGTAGAGGAAAGAATCATGCTATCCCAAGTACCAATCAACATTTAGAATCCCTAGTTTGATAGAGGACACCATCTAAACCTCTAGATATTATCTTATGATCTATGAGAGCCTCTAGATAGAGTATTCTAATCATTTCAGAGGGACGTGCCATTAGAATTGTTTTTGATGGGGACATCATAATAGGTTATGTGACCACTGACATAGTACATTAATTGGGCTTACCAACATTTCCACTACCACACGCTAAAATAGTTGGCATGTGGAATGGTATTTTCCAAGGTATGGAAATATGCTATTGTACCTTGAAATTTGTAGTTGGGAGATAGTTTTTAGACATGGTGACTCTTGATATCATTCTATTGGAGATGGATGAGATGGTTCTAGGAAATTTATATCTCGTCACTCGGCAAGAATCATTTAAAGATGATGGCATATAAATTCACTTGGATCATGTAGTTCAAGACAGGGTAGGTATCTAAACCCAATCATGATAATTCCAATCAGACGTCAAACTCATATGTACCAGGTGACCATCAAGAACCTAAAAGTAAACTATGTGATGATCCATAGAGTGACTACTGAAGGAGTTAAACCCACATCAGGATTCTATAGCTGGTAAGGAATCTTAGGTATTTTTTGGGTTTATCTATTTAT
Source organism: Torreya grandis (assembly GCA_037957365.1). Classification (NCBI taxonomy): domain Eukaryota; kingdom Viridiplantae; phylum Streptophyta; class Pinopsida; order Cupressales; family Taxaceae; genus Torreya; species Torreya grandis. The sequence continues at coordinate 349,865 of JARHVA010001539.1, read as the reverse complement.
ATATACTTATAAAACTAGCATAAATAATATGCTAGTAGGATGTATGAATAATACCCATATGGGAAATATTGTGAGATACATCATGTAAAGTTTTTAAAAGACCCAAGGGGCACTATTTATATCTATATATACATGTATTATATAAATTATAGTTAGTTTTATTATGGAGTCACTTGTAGAGAAGTATTGAGTGATAGGTTTATCATACTCAAGTTGTCTTATCACATTTTGGTAGACATTTTATAATAATAATGATATATGTAGATTAGGGTATACTTGTTTCTATCAATTGTTATTCTACAAAAAATAGTTTAGCAGACCTAGGAAGCACTAGGTCTATACATGTACTTCTATGTAAAGACAATTAAGACTATATAACAAAAGAGGACATTGATGGATGTGCTATTATCCATGCATAATTTTGGGTAAAGGACATTGAAGTTGTGTAACAAAAGAGGACATGGATACATATACCAAATCCAAATCCTATGAAAAGGCTATTGATGGTCGTATAGTAGTAGAGGATTTGTGGAGGATATAATCATTGATTATTCCAAGCATTGATAATGTAATTGTATAAACTGAGTATACTGATAAAGAATTGTTAGAACTCTTCAGAGCTAACTGATATTTTAGAGGATCAAGTTGGGTACCAACTTTTGGTGGACCAAAAACTCTTTTAATAAGAAGGATTGATATAGAAGGGTCCACATTCAATCCAAGATAGAAGTTTTAAAATTGTGGATTGATCATTAGCATGATGTAAATCTCATCTAAATATTTATGGTGTAATTTGAATGGTTCAATTTTGAGCTCGTATGCACAAGATATTGCACATTGAAGTTCCAGATCAATAGGGCAAAAGGTGACACAAGGTGATGTGGCATAGTCCTAGCTCGCCAAATGGTCTAATCATGTTGCAACACATGGAAACAAGCTTATGCAAGAAAAATAATTGGGGTTCAATATTTTTTTTTGACAGACATATATGGATGGCAAAAAATATAGGTTAGCTATAGGGATCGTAGTCGATGGAGTCTACTTTTATCTTGGAAGGGGATCCTGCCATCAATATAGCTACATAGCATTTAACCAATTAGATGTTAATAAGTGTCAAATTATTAGTGGTCCACACGGTATGACCTCAATCTACCATATGGATTGCCATCATTTCATTTATCCTTAGTAAAATATTTTTTTTTAATGCTTAATGTCAACTTGAGCCCCAGTTGGGATGCTGACCCAAGTTAGAATTTAGCTTGAGTTGAGAAGTAGAGAACTAAGTTGGGGTGATCATAACCTAAGTTAGATTACCAAGATAAGTTGGGAACCGATTCACCCTAGATGCCAACTTAAAATGGATGGGCTTAATGACCCTGAGTGGGATATAATGGAAATGATCTAGGTCCTATATTTTAACCCAAATGGGTCAAATTAAGCACGATGGTCTAGGATCAATTTAACATGAAAATTATGATATCATGAAGACGATCAAAACTAAAAAGGCCTAATATAGTCCATGGTTACATGCTAACCAATCGAATATTCTATCTCATGATGCCAAAACTAAATGCCAATTTTGACATGAAGGTTCCATGCTAATCCACCGAAGTCTAACTTGCTACGTGGATGAGCCATCACCACAGAGTTCCCAAATTACCAACTATAAAAGTTTCCAACATGTCACATTCAATGCCATGAAGCCACTACAAATACCAAAAATATGTTAATGCCAATCACTTGGCATTATCTACCATGAAACTCATGGTATTTTAATACCCAAATTTACACCCACTTACCAATGTGGGATAAAAAGATATGCATTGACTACAAAAATGTTGGAATGGTATTTGAACCATGTTATCCCAAGTAAAAGGATAAAGATACAACTTATGGATTCATGGGTTCAAATTCTATATAAACCCATGAAATTGTATTTAAAAACAAGCCTCGGTAGATTGAGAATTGGCCAAGATAAAGACTAGTTTGCACATATCACTCTTTTTGAAGAACTTAGAGGCATTTTTAGCTCTCAATGTAAACTAGGGAATTGTCCTAGACTCTGACATTATTTCAATGGTATGTTGAAAAAACTATTTTGGATTTTTTAAGGCCATTATAAGTCTATTTTGAGACTATTGGTGGAAAATCCTTAGGATTGTGAGATTACATTGATGCCAGTAAGGTGGAAGGTCTGTCCATGGGTTTTGGGACTTTTTGAAGGTCTGCTGCCAAATTGTATGTAGTATTAGAGTATCTATTTGACAATTGTGAGGGTTAGCCATGTACTCACTTTTCAAGGAAATTGATCAGTTCATATTATAAGTGAACCCAAAGATGTAGGCATTGCCAAAATTTGTTATCAAGTGCTTGTCATGAGTTGATTCTATTTGTGCATTTTGATTAATTTTGTTTATTAATCATTATTAAATTCATAATTAGTCAAATATGACATATTAACAATAATTTAAGAACTTTGGGGTTTAAGATAAATATGTTTTAAAAGGTCAAATTTAGTTTTGTTTCCTTGAGTGTTTCAGGAAATTGTCTAATTTGAATAAAGGATCCAAGGTAAACAATTTTTGTATGGAAATAAGTACCAATTTATAGATCAAAGAAGGGTGGAACTTCTGGCTTACTCTTGTACATAAAATTGACATCAAAAACTTTTGTTTATTTATAGATCCTTTAGTTCTTTCCATAGGAGCCTTTCTAGTAATGGACTTCCATAACAACTCTTCTTATTTAGGGATCTGAGCTAACTCATAAAGAGTTATGTTCACCTTGATCTTATTCATATCCTATACAATGTTGTATCCTCATTTGTTTGGATCTTCCTTGCTCTACAACTGATCATTTCCCTTTGGAGGGGTGGATTATTGTCTTCTTTGAGATTAGGAGGGATCACCATGGTATTTAGAGGAATTGATGTTATAAGTGGCTGATTATTCTTTAGATTATATGTACCACTCTAAAACTATTAGAAAGCATGAAATTCATCCATATTATGTTCTAGTTTATTTTCATCTTCACTTGGGAAGGGAAAGTCATGAGTTTCAAAGAACGTAGCTATTCTTGAAGAGCCAAGATCTTGGTGAATTATTCATCTGATCTTACCTAACTATTTCCATTTAAAATATTTCAAATGTTACATAAAAATCTATACAGGCAATCTCACCATGTTGAGAGGTGTTGTCAATTCTACACCAATTGGGAAGAGCCATTTCTACCATGTTGATCTCTAAAAGCTTGTTAGGTTGCTTAGTCCTATTGAATGGTTTGTTTTATCTTTTGAATCTAACATTCTGATTACCAATTAGGGAATTTGCATTTCCCATCTTCCTTTGCATATTCAGGAAGTCATTTCTCAAATTTTAAACCATCTTCTAAATAGAATCAAGTTCTAATTTTGTAAAATCCATACCTTGTAAAATAGTAGTGGTAAGTGTAGTTACTTTTTAATTCTATTGATAACCATTGCCTATCACATGATTGTTGAAGAAGCTAAAATTTAGCTATATTATCTATGTCAATAGAGGTAGTGCATATAATTCATTTTGATTGAACATGGGAACATTATGATTCACATATGGTATCAGATTAAGTGATAGAAATCCATTGCTGACATTAGGCACTCCAAGCATCTGAAAATTGTGCTGCTTATCTATATTGATATATTTTTCAAATGTTAATACCAAATCACTAGAAACAACTACTCTTATTAGGAACATATAAGTGATTGGGTCCAGTGCATTTTTGTATATTTCCAATGCTAATGTTGCATCTAATTTATATCTTGGGGTCAGCTAGTTTTACATCTTTTATAACCTTGCATTAAAAAGTTGAATAGGCTCATTAGGCTCTCTCTTCATACTGGTGAAGTGTTGGTATACCAAACCAAAGTTGGTGACCTATCCAAATTATGCAAGAAAAGCTACTTGACATTTATCCCAAGAAGTGAGAGAATTTTCCATTAGATTTAAATACTAATCATAAGTAGCATCTATTAATGTAATATGGAATAATTTGCATGCAACATCCTCATCAATGACATTCATTAGCCTCATATCAAATTTAAATTATTTGATGTGTTCCTCTATTGTCTTTGATCTTAAAGGAGAAAAATAAGGCAAGTACATTTTGGGATTTCAAGGTAAATCATTCACGTCTCTTGAGATGGTAATAACAAATCCAACTAACTAGGGCTGAGCCATTGGTTGATTAATATGCAAAGGCTTCCTTATGGGTAAGGGGTTCCCTATTGACACAATTCTAGGCCTCATATGATTTGTTAGAGGTGAGACTAGAAAACTAGCCTGGGAATTCTATCTAGCCACTCCCCTAGGTGACTCTAGTGTAACTCTACACAAAGGATAACTACTATTATCAAGGGAAATAGTATTATTTTAGCACTAGTGAAACTATAGATGCATGTTTTATTCACACCATAATCAATGAGGTAGCCTCTAAAATTTTAGGATCTCAATGGAGGTAAATTCTACTCTAGGGCATGAGTTATAGGTATGTAGTCTTTGACAACTTGTTGATGGAATAGTTGGTAGGTCATGTAGGTTATTGATAAGGTTTTTTGGATAGAGGTATGGTCCCTAAAAGGTAGTGAATCTATATGTGATTTGGATGGATGGTTGGATTCTAATATAAATTAGGTAGGTCTCAAAACAAACTCAAAAAATGAGGGAAGGGTAAAGGAAAAAAGAAGGCTCTATGGTTTTCAAGAACTACTTCCTTAGTTGGTTTCTAAATATACCTATGCTCTTAAAACTAATTAGACACAATTAAGAAGTCTAAGGAGATAATGATGCAAGAAATTTATGGGGCTCAGATAAATGTTGCTCATTTTAGGGTAGCTATTGTACACTCTTACTTAGGATATAATGGCTTGGGATAGTAAAGTATCTGAGGTAGCTTTGGCACACACAAAAAAATACATCAAATAAAGCACTAATACACATTCATATTTATGAATCAAATAACTTAACTATCTTAACCAATATATTTTACCAATCTCTCAATAGTTTTTTCACATCTATAGATCAGTACATCAACTATAATAATCAAGAATCCATTTGAAGCTATTGCACACTAAATATTATTGAAACATACAACCAAAGAAAGTAATAACTAATTACAAAGAAATTGGAAAGAAAATACATAAATGCATTCATTGATGATCAAAATTGATGCTGCTCCTGTATTCAAAATTCTCCAACAAATATCTGAGTTGGATTATAATTATTTATATAGACTTGGGTAAGGGGTTGCTTCATCCTCCAAGATCATGCAAGGTCATTACATGTGATAGTTAGAACCTGAGTTCTAAATGTGGTCTAAAAATGTATAAGAGTCTTCTCATAGTTATCAATTTAAGTTAGCCTTTGCAAAATTTATGCAACATGTGCATGTGTATAAAGACAAAGGCTATTTTTACAAATATATGAGACACTTTCCCAAAACTATACATGCCTCCTTTCACAAATTATGAGAATAACCTATCTCTTTTTATAGGTTGTGAGAAAAACATGTTGATATTTTAGATTAGCCATTTTCAAGTGAAACTTAGACATAAGTACCACTTTACCAATGTTTTATAACTCATGACACTATTGTAAGTTGTGACCACTCTAACTAAACTATATATTTCATGCTCACCCATGCATTTATAAAATATCCCTTTAGAGGAATTTATAGGGTTTTAACTCAAAAAAATTAACAATGTTCACTTAATTTACCTTTGAGATTCCATGTAACTAAAACATTCTCTTATTCTATTATAGGATCTTCATTTTCACATTCACTAACTATATTAGTTCTCGTTGGGTCTAGATCTTAGAAAAGTCTAATGTCAACTTGCACAATTTAGTCTTCTACATGATGGAAAGTGAGCATGCCACTTGGTATATCTACAAGGCCTCTATGATATTTATAGTCCCAGATTGAAATTTTTTGTACCATTTATCATCTCTTCAATTATTCCAAAGCCTTTGAAATTTCCATGTTGATCTTGTATCATCAATCATATGTTATCAAGTTAACATAGTTTGTAGATCTTAATGATTTAACTCACTGAATCCTATGAGATTGACACTTGCCAGATCTTCATTCCTTTAAAAAGTCTCTATCGATCTTGCACCATTGAATCAACTATATAGATCAATGTTAGTCATTAATCTATATGGTCCCACTAACATTTGATTTCAAGCTTAAATTTGATGTTTGTGTAACCATTAAAGACATCCACATGACTATCAATGATGTCCACATGACTATCATAATTTAAACCTATGTATTTCAATTTTTGAGCATAAATTTGATGTTCATGCAACTATCAATGACATCCATGTGACTTCTAAATCAACTTAACTCCCTGTGAGCTAGACTCTTATTGTTTCTTGGTTCACTCTGCTCTGTAATCATAAATGAAAAGAGGACTTAACATATTATAAATTTAGACTAGGGTTTTAAAAAGTAACTTAGGACATAATTTAAATCCCAAGTTTTTATACATATTAACAAATATGAAAACATCCTAAGTCTAGGATAATGTTGAAAAGGTGTTCATATGTGTGCCACATGGTAACTGCTCAGGGCTTCTAAGATCTTAACTTATTGACCCTATGGAAGGGCTTATAGACCATTGATCTAATTTCTAAGGATGCCACAATGGATACACTTATCACCCTCATAGGTTTCATTAACATTTCAAATATTTTATGTATTATATGATTAATTTCACTGGGCTCTTATGATGGTGACACTTATCACCCTCATGGATCTTAGTAGGTTTTTTGACATTTTAACTCGATCTCATGTCATTGGATTAACTAGGCCTAAGAAAATGTATGCCATAGGATCTTGGCTTAGAACTTTTAACTTGTAATTTGATCATGTAGGTATGCCACTTGGTAGCTCTCTATTTAGTCTATTCCTATAGGTATAAAATTAAAAAACTTAGCATAATACTTTGGGAAATATATAAAGGACCCTGCATAGATATTTTAGCCTAAGGTATTTGTTGTATATAATAAATATGATTAGGGCCTAGGCTAAAATCTTAGACTAAGTTCATAATAAAATTCCCTCTAATTAGGGGTGCCACTTGGTAGTAGGGTATTATTTTGGGGAAATGTTTCAAATACCTTAATTTCATTGGATAGAATATACGAAACATAAAGTTTGAAGAAATTAGCCTTTGAAAAAAATCTTGAAGTGTAAGTGCATTAGGTTTGAAGGGTCTACTTCATAGGGTAAATGTTCAAGATAGAATTCCTAAAGAGTAGGTTGCACAAAGCCTTAATGGTAGGTTTAAAAGGGTTAAAGGGTAATTATATTGATGACAGTGTATTGGCAAGATTGTTGTAGGAAAAATGTATCAGGGGAAGTGTTATGAAGACTAAATTCTATTGGACAAAGTGTCTAAAACAAAAATTCCTAAAAAAATAAGGCTAAAATAAAAATCTTGCAATAATAATTCCAAAATAATAAGTCTAAAAGAGATCAGTAGCTTCGAATAAGATAATGGACAAAATACCTAACAAGGACAAATTACATAAATCTAATAAAGATAAGCCCAAAAACATAAACCCAATAGAATAAGCCTGATAGAAAGAGTTATTCTATGAACACAATACCAATTCCATTTTTCTAAATTATGAAAGGCCAATAGTCAATCTTTTCCCAAAATTTTGGATTAAACACATAAAAGAGGGGCTCAAAGTTAATACCATAATCTGAAAAAAAGTGTATTCCCATTTCTATAAAAAAAGAGGGGATGTTGGGTACAACACGAGCCTCATGAATCCCTTTTATATTACACAATTTTCAAAACAAGTTTTGTTTTTCACTTTTATTTTCATGATGTCGACCATTATTTTTCCAATTTTGGTCTCTTGGTCCTTTATTTATTCCTTTGTCTTTATCATTTCCTTCATTTTTAGAAGAGGAAACCTTATTGGAATAATTTCCCTTTTTATGAGCAAATAAAATAATTTCATTTGTAGTTTTAGCCTTTATTCCATAGGTATTTTTATTTCAAACATCTTTTCAACTAATTGATTAAAATTGAGAGTCTTCAATTGATTTCTTATCTGAAAAGACTCTAATAGATTGAATTTGGGAATAAGATATTTTATGAAACTAGTCATATGTACATCAATTTTTTCACCAAAATATTTGAAATCATGCTTGATTACATATATTTATAAATCCATACACATTAAATCACCATTTTTAAATTCAAGGGTGAATAATTTCAATTGCAATTGAAAGTATTCCAATATTTGAATGGGAATCATATAAATTACTTAAATTGTTTAGTGATTCCAAAGGTGTGTATGTCAAGAAAAAATTTAACATCAAATAAGACCCTTACAAGGATATTTTACTATTTTTGGGAAACTATATGTGTTTAATTTCCTAATTAGTAAAGGGTTTTGATTAATCTAGAAAATTAGTGAATTATAGTATGCCTAGATTAACCTACTAGTTTTTCTAAGTCTAGATTTGATCAATTTATTACTAAGAATAGAAAATAGGGGATAGGATGTAAACTTATCTAATGTTTAAACTAAAATGGAGGATTTTGGAATTAAAAATCACTGATATGGCTAGTTAGACTATCATAAATAGGACCCATAAGTTTATTTTCTACTTGGACAGTAATGTTGGAAACTAGACACTTTGGGGTCCAGTGCTATAGTCCTTTTGATTTGATTTTTTTGATATTTTTGGGTTCTATCCCTTAGCTCCAAGAGACCCTAAATATCATATTTTATCTTCTAGAAGTCATTGAGTCTTTTAAGAGGTCTATTTCCATCTTCAGTACATGTACTTGTCTATACACATGGAAATAACAAAATAGATCAAATGTCAAAGGTGGAAAAATTGGGTTAGGGGAAGAATGATCACATAATCTAGAATCCTTGATGTTCTAATTACTACCTACATTAACCCTCAAGATAGGGTCTCAGATCTGATGTAGATCTCCCTTAGGGAGTATGATTAGTCAATGCATATGATTGATGCAAGAATGAAATTCACTTAGGCCCTTCCTTGATCAAGCATGCAAATCTAAGTGTGATGCAAAGAAGTTTACCTATACTATTGAATAATTTTTATAATGTCTAATGTGCCAAAGTAGTAAGTGATAGATATAAAATGTCTTGTGAAGTCCTTTATATAAGATACTCTTTATTTCAAATTTTGGAGCTTTATTTACATTTAGCCAACAAAGGGGAGACTTAGGCACAATGCAAAGAAAGGTACTAAGACCTATCTAGTGGAGAAAACTAACTATTGGGGGTCATATTGACCTTGGATAATAGCATTGGAAGTTGGAAACCTTAGGTTTCAGTGCCATAGTCTAGTTTATGGTGCTATTGTCTAGGGGGTTTGGGACCTAGGGGGATGGGTCAGGGTCCAAAAGAGGTCTCTAGGCCTGAAAGGGTCAAACCTGGTAAGCTATGGATGATTTGGAATTAGAAAAGAGATGTATAGGAATTATAGTGAAACCAAGATAAGGTAGATAGAAGGACCTGACTAAATACAAACAATTATCATATTCTCCAATTGGAGTCTCCTATGAAAGGATGGTGAAAAGACATAATATGTGTGTTTACTTGACCAATTTAGGGTGATTACATTTACCTTCCTTTTATTATAATGATGTAATGAAATGAAATACTAGATTAAAATAAAGAAAGAAGATGTGTACCTGGACTTACCTGTGTAAAGATAAGTGTGCTAAAAGGATCCAACTTCCTAGCCAAAGAAGTGGATTGAAGAATTGAAATAGTTCTCAAATAAAAAGAAGGAATCTATGTAATAGATGCCTCCTGTACTAATCTTGAATAGTGTCTAAAAAAGAGAAGGAATCCCTATAATAGATGCCCCCTATATTAAATTTGAATAGTGCTTAAAAAAGAGAAGGAATCTTTATAATAGATGGCCCTATACTAAATCTAAATAATCTGAACTAGATTTTAGAAGTGCTCAAAGCTCCAAAATCAATGTTTGTCACCTATCCCAAGAAAACTTTTGGGTCTGAGTAATATTATGAACCAATCACTATAGATGACTGTATGGTCCATCCTAGTGACAACCTGAGTAATGCCTGGGTGTATACTAAAAATGCTGGTAAAATGTGTAAGAATAAAATGGCATGTCCTACCATCTCAATCTGTATAATCCTAGAAGATGAAGGACATGAAAATCTATTACATGCCCTCAAATCTAGTATGTGAGTGATGCATCTGATAATCTAGAAATATATATATCTATAAACTGAAGGTGTATCCTTTTAAATATATTGCATAATGCTGAGTGACCCAATGTAGTCTAAATCATTGTATAATTTGACTAATTTGAGTTGAGTAAAGCTAAGTGACCCCTAGAGTTTGAACCACTTATGAAATCTTTGACCAATCTGAGCTAAGTAATGCTAAGTGACCCCTAGAGTCTGAACCACTTATGTCTAAGCTAAGTAATGCTAAGTGACCCCTGGCATCTAAAACCACTTGTGAAATCTTGACTAATTTGAGATGAGTACATAGAGATGTTAATCTAGATATTGAAGATGTAAAAACCATGCTAAGTGACCCATGTAGTTTGAATCACTGAATGTTTTAACTTTTGTAAGCTAAATCTTGATAGTTTGACTGTTAGGTGTGTAATAACCATGATGTACTAGATAGGTATAATGAATAAACTATGGGAGTAGGGATAGTATAAATGATGCCCCCTTTTTAGGGAAAGGGATGATATCCAAGATAGAGGAGGTTGAGCCAAAAGTGATGACTAGTGGCAGTATGTATAGAAACATGGTTGGTACATAATTTGAATAAATTAAAGGTTCATTGTTTAAATTGATGAGATTGAATTACTAAGAATGAAATTATCTTTAGTTGATTAGGATCAAAACTGGCATCTAGGTTTTATGAGTTATATAGGAGCTATTGTGCCATGGTAGGCAAAGGAGGTAAAAATAGATTGAATGGATGAAAGATTGATTTGGTCAAATAGGTTGGGTTGTTTAAATGTTTTGAACAAGTGTTTGACTTATAAATACTAATATGGGTACCAAATAGGTGTAGAGATGTGTGTGTTATAGTAGGTAAATAACATAGTAAGAGAGTGAGTCCTACTTTATTGAAAAGGTGTCAGCGTTATGAGTTTGAAAAATAAAATGGTTTGTAAAATGTAGATACAGAGCTCAAGTTATGGGATAAATAGAATGTTTCTTTTTGTTTAGAAAGGGATTTGATATAGGAAGGATTTGACTAATTCATGATTCATTTGTTCATTACTTAGTTGGAAATTGGAGTTTTAGAGTGAAAGGATGCTGAGGAGATGAGTACCCATTGTGACTCACTATGAGTAGCTGGTTATGTAGATTTAGGCTAGTGAGTAATGACAATCCTTTGATTTTTATATGTTTGCAGGGCTTGATTTTTGCCAATTTTTATCTATTTTGAGCCATTTTTAACTAGTTTTAAAAAATGGTTGATTAGTTCCAGTGTTAATATCCTAAGTTTAGTGCTACTATCCTAGATTCAATGTTGTTGTCTAGGTTCTAGTGTTATTGTACAATGCTAGTGTCCTTCTATAGTGTTAGTGTCTACTATGGATGAATTTTTCAATTTCTAAGTTTTTCTTGCTCTATTATTTCTTAGGTGTTTGTTGTTTGAGATATAGTGTATTTATTGGTGTTTTTTAGGGTGAAGTGTAGATGTGAGAGTTCCATAGAGGCTAGGTTATGGAGACTCTGAGATTACTACCTTTGTCAACTGATGAGAGGGATGTGATGGATAGAGCTAGATTGAGATACATATGTGATCTTGGTATAGTGTAGTGGGATAGATATTTTATCACCACCTTATGTGAGAGGTAGAATGCTAATACATGCACATTCTAGCTTCTAACAGGGGAAATTACTATGACTTTAGAGGATGTGAATCAAATTTTACATTTGTCGATCAATGGGTGGTGAGTGTCATTTTAGGTTGACATAGGTGCAGATGTCATTGACTGAGCATTAAGATAATTTTTAGGAACACCTATAGGAGTGCACTGTAGGGGTAGTGAGAGTGATATTTTAATGTCTATTATTATATAGTGAAGATTTTAATGTCTATTATTGTATAGTCAAGATTTATACATTTATATAAGTGGTTAACTATCTTATTGGCTTCTTTTATTATTATGGATGGCAGTGGTGTATCTATTACTTATATAATGCATAGAGTGGTTTGGAGTATTGAGATGTATGGTACATTGTTTTCATGGGGGAGGACCATGCTTGTTCATTTATACAGAGATTTGTATAGATTTATGTAGGAGTCTTTTAGTGGTGGTGTGGGTGTAGCCACTTTGTTGCATTATTGGGTTTATGAGCATATAGTGGTTGTATAGTCGATTGGATTATCGAGGGTGAGTTGGGCATATCCATAAACATTTTATGAGCATTGGAATAGTGAGTTGGATATCTAATCCCTTGGGATGGCCAATGTAAGTGGTTTCTAGATATACTGGTGGCTAATGACATAGATGAAGGCCATATAGAGGATTTTTTAGATGGCTAGAGGATGGAGAGCAGCTACAACTCATGAGAGTGAGTTATTGGTTACATGATCATTGGTTTGGAGTTTATGAGCACTTTCAATATGAGTGTGTGACTAGGAAATTTAGAGTTTGATAGGATGTTCCTCCTATAACATGGATATGGTTGAGGAGTGAAAAAGCACCAATGAGAGTGGGAGCTCATGCCAGACGAACTGAGGTGGAGTTGGCACTATTACAATTAGATGTGTGAGATGAGGTTATAGATGTTATTGATGTAGATGATTTGGGATGCACTGATGGCTACATGGTGTGGTGGTTGAGGCATCAATGGGCTTTACTATATTCTATTGGTGTGCCAAATGTTCCTATATATGAATAGCCTAAGTTGATTTAGAGGGTGGTAGGTGAGTGGTTATAATGTGATCTTGTACCTTGTACATATGCTCTATTGTTATTTTTGGATTATGTATAACTAATCAAAGTGTAATGTTGTATACCTAGGTGAGGTAGTGGATGTGTAGGGTAAGGCACATACTAAAGTTAGTGGTGGGGACGATGTGTTTTGGGAGACTATTATTGAGTCTACACTATGTGAGATTACATGGCATGTTCTTGATGATGATATGGAGGAAGGTTTGATATAGAGAGATATGGTTATGGTTGGTGTTTATGCTCACTTGTTTGACTAAGCTACTATAGATATAGCTACCTATGTTAAGGTAGTAGGAGAGAGAGATAAGATGAGAGCTAAGTAAGATAGACATAGAATGCCTCCTCTAGATCATGGAATGGTGAGATCTAAGATTATGGATTTTTAATAGTGACATGCATATTTTCATGAGATGTATGGTCATTTATTGGAGTGAGATACTTGACACAAGAGGTATTCAAGAGCTCGAGGAGGCAGAGAGTCATCGAGTGCTAGACATGATTATGGGAGTAGCATCAGAGGAGAGAGTGAGATTGAGAGTGAGGGAATGACCCCTATTTATGATTGATTGAACTTGACATGATGTATATGTTTTTAAAAAACTTGTGATATATATATATATATATATATATATATATATATCACAAGTTTTTTAAAAACATATACATCATGTCAAGGTATATATATATACTGGTTTGATTTTAAAACTCATGTGTATGCACGTTATGGATATGGCTATCTAGGATTAGGAATGTTAGTTGTTAGTATAAGGGAAAAGTAAGATAGCTTTGTGTGCATATTACCTTGCCAAGAGTGGCTCAAGAATACAAAGGTTAGCTAGACCTTTGGAACCATCATTGCCCTACTAAGTGAAACTATAAACTGATGCTAAAGTGAATGTATGCTATATCACAATGTGTTATAATACTATCTAAACCATGATGACCAAGTGAATAAGTGACCATATTTCTCATGTTGTGTAAAACCCTATCTTGAGCCTGATGTTGAATGTGATGCACTAACTGTAGTAGGCTGTGATAACTCTAAAAAATGCAATCTAATTAGTTATGCTATTGAAACTTTATGTTTTAGAGAATACTCATTTGATATCGAATGCAGTGGATTACTATGTGAAATAGGACCTAAAAATTCTACCAAAAGTGAATATCTCTCTAAAACTATGCTCTACTATGGTGCTTATGACATTGTTGGATATGTATATAGAACTACACTATGTATACCATAGACTACACTACTATATGTGGGTTGTTTGTGCTATACTAGTTTCTAAAATTTCTAAATAGATGGAATAGGAGATCTCCTATGAGATTCTGTCCTAGGATCCACATGATTCATATGATGAGTGATCAATGATTTCTATAAAGGAATGTCCTAGAATGACTCAATCATGGGGGAATGAGGTCTAGGGTTCCATGATGAAGGAGATCTCTATACCCCCAATGTGAATACTATAATACCATGATCAACATATCTAGACATGTAGTCATGGAATACAAAATATTTATCATCATTGTGTCCATGGATATGATGATAATTACAAAAGGGTTGATATGGTTGCCTATGTAAGAGATGTGGATCTCATCGATGAATAGAAGGTAATATGATTAACCTCCTATTTAGTAGTATTAATAATATGATAGATGGGCTATCCCACTTTGAATAAAACTATAGTGGTGATTTTTGGTAGTTATTTGTATTGCATACTATAGGTTATGTTTTGAAAACTTGCTCTTTGATATTGACTAGTTGCTTGTCTGGTCATGGTCTCCTATTTTTTCTAGGACATGGTGGATGTTGAGTGGTAGGAGTTTTGTATTTATATGTTGCTATGAAATCTAGAGTGATCCAATCAATTGAATCTATCTCAATCAATCCTAATTTATTTTCCAATGCTAGAACAATGTAACACAAATGTCTAAAACAAGGCTCTATCTGATAAAGTAGATGTTTGAGGAGAGGTTAATGAAGCCCCTTAATAAAGATATGTTGAACCTCTAGGTCTACTAGTTTGTATATCAACCTTAACAAATGAGCCTTAAATCTTAAGATGTAACTCCTTACTAGCTTTGAATAATTTTGATGTAGTGTGACAAGCTTCTCATATGTAATATGAGTTCCTGTGTTTATACTGTAGTTGTTGAGAAATGACTCCTCTAAGTCATCATATGTGTGCAATGAACTAATGGGGAGTAGATGAAAGAACCAATTTTGTGCTTCCCCCACTAATGCTTGCTAAAACAATTTGAGTAGAATCGAAGGGATTGCATGAGGTGGCAAAGCCTTTTGAAAGGCTTGAAGATGTGATAATGGATCTCCAATTCCATCAAAGTGAGGTAATGATGGTGTCTATAAATGCTTAGGCAATGTAAATTTTATGAATGTCTTTAGAAGAAGGTTACCATATAGATCATTAGAATCCATCCAAGATTTATAAGCTTTGTTTTCCAATGTAAGAATATGTACTTGGTGTTTTAATTCACCAACTGCATGCATCAAGGAAAGGATCTCCTGGGATGGTACATTAGTTTCTTAAAGTGGTTCATTTAATCATTAAATTTGATTGTTAATTTTAACCATGGGAATGCTAAATTTAGGAATGGGATCATAAAGAGGTGGTATGCTCACTTGAATATTGGGAGTAATGGTAGCTTGGACCTTGTGAGAGGGGTGTGGGCTACCATTCTCTTTGGGTGATGGGTGAGAATTGGGTTTTACTGTAGTGAGGGGTGTCTTCAGAGATTCATTGGTATATTTGTGTTTTAGTGAATCACATTCTAAATTAGTAGAAGATGTGATTGTAATATTAACATGTGCATGATTGTAAATAGAATCATTCATAGTTTTAGAATCAACATTTTGGCATTCATGAGACTTGAGAGAAGGGTTAGAAGCATGATATGTAGTTTCTTCTTCACTATATACATAGTAGTCATCATTATTCCATGCATTATCACAATATTCATTTTGTTCACTTGAAATAAAAGAATTTGAATCATCATTTTCATATTCATTTTCATTTTTGCATTCATTTCCATGTTCACTATTGTATTCATAATCACTTCCATCATTGTTCGGGAGAGGTGAAAGAGAAAGATTTGATTCCTTTGTAATATGCAATAATTTATCATTGGAATTTGGAATATCATGTGTATCTATGTTATCCATGGATGGAATATATAAATTTACTTAATTTTCAGCATGAGAAGTAAGAGTAGAAGAGTTATCATTTGAACATTCTTTTGAAATAGTAGAGTTAGGAACACATAATGCATCATTTGAACTATGATTTGGTAATTTGATTCTATTGCATTTATATTGTTGTATTTTAAACATAGTAGTAACAAAGGTAGAGAGATTATATTCACATGGAAGTAAATCATCACCAATGAGATGTTTCATTTGAAAGTGCATGATTACTTTGTGCATTTTTTGCATTGTGCCTAGGAGAATGAGGTGAGAAGTATTTTTCCCATTTATCAAAATTATTTTCAGTAGAAGAAGGAATAAAGGAGATGGGTTTAAGAGAAAAAGATTAATCTATTTGTGGTTCATCCTCATCATTACGTATATCATCATATCCTTCATTAAAACCATAGTCATTATCTTCACTATAAATGAAATCATTTTATTTAGTTTTAGCTAATGTGCAATTTGGTGAATTTTTCCAATCATTGTCATAATTGTAAAAAAAATTGAGAATTTTATCTAGGGGATAAGAAGGATGAGGTGCCTTTATGGCCATTTTATCACCAAAGAGAATTTTAAAAAGTAACATGAAGAAAATAAATGCAAAAAGAAATACTAACATTGAATTTTGAACATTACTTTTTCTAACCCAAATAATTTGCAATAAATTCAAAGTATTTTTCTAAAAATTGTAAGGGAGGGTAATTTGAGGTTTGAGGACCTAGTTTGGGAATCTAGGGTTTTAGCTAGGGTTTTTATTATTTTTTAAAATCATGAAATTATTTGAAATTATAAAATTATTTTTGAAATGGAATAATTGCATGAAAATTTATACAAAAAATTAGAAATTGGAAAATTAAAATTTTGCTCAAGAAACTACTAATTTTGAAACAATTTTTGGCAAGGTAATTATTTTAAAAAAATTACAAAATATTTGTCTAAAATTGGCAAGGAGGTAGGCATGTTGTTAGATGACCTAGTTTTGAAATCTAGGGTTTTAGTGAATTTATTGAAAATATTGCAATTTATTTGTAGTTTTCTAATTTTTAAATGTAGGAAAAATTAGGAAAATATTTATAAAAATTAGAAATAATTAGCTATAGGGTTATAGGGTTTTTGTTCAAAAATTTGAAGTAAGTCAGGTTCACCAAATGTTTTACTATTTTTAGGAAACTATATGTGCTTAATTTCCTAATTAGTAAAGGGTCTAGATTAATCTAGAAAATTAGTGAATAATAGTATGCCTAGGTTAACCTAATAGTTTTGCTAAGTCTGGATTTGATCAATTTATTACTAAGATTAGAAAATAGGGTATAGGGTGTAGATAAGTTGAGCTATACTATTGACTAATTTTTATTATGTCTAATGTGCTAAATTAGTAAGTGCTAGATATAAAATCCCTTGTGAAGTCCTTTATATAGGAGACTCTTTATTTCAAATTTTGGAGCTTTATTTGCATTTGGAAGACAAAGGGGAGACTTAGGAATAAATTAAATAAAGGGAGTAGGACCTATCTGGTAGATAAAACTAACCATTGGGGGTCATATTGACCTTAGACAATATCACTATAAATTGGATGCCTTGGGTTTTAGTGCTATATTCCAATTTTTAATGCTATTATCTAGGGAGTTTGGGAGCTAGGGGGATGAGTCAGGGTCCAAAAGAGGTCTATGGGATTGAAAGGGTCAAACTTGGTAAGCTACAGATGATTAAGAATTAGCAAAGAGATGTCTATGGAATATAGTGAAACCAAGATAAGGCAGATAGAAGGACCTAACTAAATACGAATAAAACTCATGTTTTCCAGTCAGAGTCTCCTATGAAAGGACCATGAAAAAACATAATATGTGTGTTTTCTTGACAAATTTAGGGTGATTAAAAAGGCCTATACCTTATAATTTTAATGCTTCTATATTTGTGATTCTATTTTTACTATTGGTTCAACTAGTTGTGTGTCTCTATCATAAATGTCAAACCATAATTAGTTGAATAAGATAATATTCTCAACTTGTCTAGACCATTATAACTAGGTTTCCTTCTTGTTTAGTGTTGTGAATTTTTTTTTTATGATTTAATGAATTTTAATATCAAGGTGATATGGATTGGTTCCATATTAATCTAATAGGTTTCTTTCTATATTCCCCCATATTGATATACTTAACTTCCCAATATGCTAGCCATTAATATACACCTATTAGTATGTGAAATAATTTCATCCTTTTGATATACCTATTGGTATGTTAAAGAGATGTTAAATCATGTAAGAGAAAAGTGATACATAGAACTTAGGTATTATGTGAAAAGGATTCATCTTATTAGTGACACCTACATATATATAAATACTTGTACACTAGTATTGATTCCTTATAGATTGAAATTTAACACTATCAAGATTTATGTCTAATGATATAAATGAGTGGGTAATGGAGGGAAATGGTAAAATGAAAATTTAATCCTTATTTCTACCTGATGACTTAAAGGTTCAAATCCTAAAACACCATTATTATAACTATGTTAGGTGTTGGATGAAGTAGTTCAAATGTTATGAATTTAATCATAAACATGAACCAATGACACCATGTATAAAAAACTAAGTATTTTTAATTTTTTTAAAAAATTGTATTAAAAATGACATATTTCTTTAGTGAGTAAAAAATATAGTATTCCCCCATTTTTATTTTTATTTTGGGAAAATACTCCTAAAACTATATTTTTTTATATAAAAAATCTTAAAAAAAGAATATGAATTTATGAAAGACTTTGAAAAATAAATTTATCTTTTGAAAGCTTCAACTATTAATCATCCCTAAGATGAGACTATGTTAGGCCACGTGGGTAGGTTGGTGAGCATGTATATCACTTCAATTATCCACAAAGGTTGAACACCCTAAACTAACATGTAATGACTTAATATTAGGTTGTGCTCAAATTAAATTCTTAAATTATTATAAAAGAATGGAAATGATTCAATTTATATATAGTAGAGTATGAACACTTATACAACCAACATGATTATTTTGTTGATGCTCACAAAGTGTTTGACCAAATGATTGAACAAGATAGTTTTTTGCTATAATAGTACAACATACCAAATCTATGGGTAGTGTGATATAGATGTACAAGTTGATCAATTCATAGACTCCATACTCAAAAACTTCAATATATATAGCCAACACATTCAAACTACACATTAAAATAATGCACAATTCATGTGTTTTAATTGTTATTGTATTAACATAATACTATTCTTTATGCAATTTTTTCTATATGGGGATGATAATTTGAAATTGGGGAAGAAAATGGAGGATGGAAAATATGATGAATAATATTATGCTCTGATATAAATGTTAGGCCAATAATGGACTTTAAATATTATATAATGAAATAAGTGCAAACCAAAATTATATTCATTCAATAAATGAGAATCAAGATCAAGATGACTATTCATATTCCACATGAAGACAATTAATATTACTCTTATTATTATGTATAATTATATTACATAATTTATAGTTATATGAATTCATTTAGGTAATTTATAACTTCACAAACATTATAGGAAAATGGTCATAACTATTGAATGATTTAATTTAAAAAATAACCTTTTTTGGGTGAAGGTCATGAAAATTACCCTTAGGTTAGTTTTTTTGATAAAAGTGTCTGAGCATGGCGTTAATGTCTAGGAGACAAAAATGTGTATCTAATGATTTGGATATGTTTAAGTAAAATATTTATCTTTTTTTTCCATAGGCTAAGATGTTCCTATAGGTGATTGGTAGAAAAATGGGAGGATAAAACTCATAGAAAGCACATGGATGTGAGATAATGGTGAATAATAGGAATATATGTGCACACAAGTCATGTATGGTGAAGGTAAGTGAAAATTTACATTTTCAAATGTATAATACTATATTTTAGTATCTACAAATGCTCCCATTTTATTCTAATATTGAAATGAAATAAAAATACTAGAGTAAAAGGATAAAGTATACATGAGTGTGTACGACATATTTTGTCCTTGGGAGATGGATTCATATGTACAAATTTTATCCATGAAAATATGGAATGAAAATTTAGTAGAAAATGTCCATATATGAAATTTGAAATGAAAAATTGAATTTTTTAAGATAAAGAAATGAGTACACTTGTATGTGAGTAAACTATGTTACCGTGTAATTCTTTAGAGATGATGTTTTATTTTTGAAGCATTAAAGAACTATGATTATTTGGTTAAACACATGAAAATTTAGGGTAATTTTTCCCAAAATTTATGTATCTATGTAAGCCCTTAGGTTGGGAAGATAGATACCTGAATCCTCATGAATGTAGAGTAGTGTTAAGACTGTTGAGAGTTATTAAACCTCAAGTGCATTAAGTAAAATAACTAATCTTGCCCCTAAATATGGTAAGGTGGGAATATCATAATGGGGTTAATATGGATAATTCCATGACCATTTAGCATAGCCTAACCTCAACATACATTAACTTAAAAATTAGGATCTATTGTTGCATATGGACTCACATATTTGATTTTTCTCACTACCTAGTGTCACTAAATTTTGATTAAAAATAAACATATAAAATAGTGATTAACGTAAAAAGATGTAAGTATGCATGAAAAAATATTATTCCTTACTGAATTAGATTAAAATTTAAACTATAATAGTGTATATGTTCATGAACTACTATTATGCCTCACTAAATCTATAACACTTGATATAGAATACTATGCATTTATATGCTAAATATAAAAATCTATGTATTAAATTTATTTGTATGTAAAAACATGTAATTCATATTCATATAAATTATGTACACCTACATGAAATTTTGATCAAGTATATCTAAATTTATATTTTATAACTCATGTCTTTATAAAGTGAGTGCATTTGCATGGCATGTGTCCAGAGAATTTGTATCGATATGTAAATATTTGTCACATATCTAAACTAATTTTTTTATCTAAAGCATTTTGAATATTTCAGATCTATATTTTATACCTAAAATAGGAATTTTATATCCATGGAGGCTTGTGTCTCCATGACAATCCCACTAAGATGCCCCCATTTTGAGGTGAGGGATGTAGTGTGTAAGCCACTCACCTCAAAATAAGAGTTAACTATACCATGCCATGCATAAAGATGTAATCATGAATAATCATGTCAAAATTGTAATATCCCACCCAATCATGCATCAATAATTTGTTTTTTTTAATTGATTTGATGATATATTTTGGACTATGGAGACATTTAATGTTTATTTCATAAATTATGATAATTTAGTTATATATCAGTTATTGATGTATATAATTGTACTTTTATTCAATAGTTGTTATGATTTAAATTTTATTTTTAAATTGATACTATTGATTAAATTTGGTGACTATAGGTGAAAATCATGTGATTTAAGATATCTTTGGGATTGGATACATTGATAAATAGCCACAACAAATTCATATAGGTATATGGGAAAAAGAGGTAAAAGTTAGAGATACATTCAGTACACCATGTTTGTTTGTGTTACCTTGTGTTGTGCTTATTTATTTAATTGGTTAATTTAGGGCCATCATTAGCTCAAAACCAATTATGCCACTATGTGTATATAGATGATTTTCACTATCAACAAACTAAAACATGTTAGAATTCAAACTCTTTTTACATTAGAATAGGCCTTTAGTTAAGGTTGTTGCCTTAACTATATGGAATATGCCTTAATATTTATTTATAATCTTGGTTTTATTGGTTATATTAAGGAACTATCAAGTATTTGAAAACTATGTTTGATTATATGATTAGGAATGTGTTTGCATGAACTTTGACCAAGGTTATTTGTTCAAGTTCATGATAATATTTAAAAATGTCATTTTTGGACCTTAGGGGAATTGATTTCCTTATTGACATTTGACTATAGTAAAATGAACTTGTAATTTTATTATGGGTATTGTGACTTTAATGGAGAATGAAATCATATGCATTGGAGTCTTCTAGCTTTGGTAGACTATTTATTGACTAGGAAGTTAGAGGAACAAAGAGGAGTAGGTTTTAGTCTGTGTGAGGGTGACAACCATGAATAAGGAGTGGGACTTAAAATCATGGCTAAATTTGAATTTATGTTATGTTAGTGGAGAGGAAATAGGTAACATGGCCATGGATAATTGTCGAGAACACATAATTTGACATTAAAATAAGAGAAAGTGGAAAGAAAAGAAGGAGAAAAGAACCATGGTGAACATTTTAGTACTACAAGTATGTTTTACTTGTTTTATTTTTACTTACATAGTTATGATAGTGATTTTAATGGAAACCTTATGAGGATGAAAAAGTTTTAGCATGGGCTCCTTCCCTTTATAAAACCTTCTCATCACCCTTATACGTAGTTTCATGCTTATAGTTATTATAGTAGGTTAGGTAAAACTTAGAATGTTGCTTGAAGGAAAAAATGTGGTTGCGTATTTACAAAAACCCTATTGAGTATGTTTAATTTTGATACATATCACCCTTAGATGGAATATATATGTGTAGAAATTAAATCTAAATTATATAACACCTTAGTATTATACAATTGGAAAATACCTATCATGGTTGTAACCTTTAATTCTAAGACCTTCCTATTACCAAAAGGCTCATAGTCACTATCTGTTGTACCTAATTGCTTATATCTTAATCTAACCACTATTATTATAATGACTAGACCTTTTATACTATGAATTTTTTTATAAACCTAATCATTATCCTTCACTACCATTTCTATGCCTATACCCATTTTATATCCTCTCAAACGCTTGTGTCCTAGCCATATGTTTATGTCAACACTAGTGTCCTTTTTTTTAACTAAGTGAACGATGCCTAAAAGTCATCTAATTTGCAAAGGAAATGTATCCTAAAGGTTAGCATGAGTGATTTAGTGTGATATATATATATATATATATATATATATATATATATATATATATATATATATATATATATGTAGTCCTTTTTTTTAACTAAGTGAACGATGCCTAAAAGTCATCTAATTTGCATGAGTGATTTAGTGTGAGATATATATATATATATATATATATATATATAATATCAACCCTCATTCATTACAAACCTAGAAAAGACCTAGAAAACACTGAGAAATCACAAATTAACTTACCAAAATCACTCAATCAAGAATTAAAGTGAGAAAATCTAGCCTATTCATCCCTATTTACATATCATTCATACAAATAGTATCCATATAGTTTTTAATTACTTTAGGATCATACCATGAGCCATATTTTAGAAGTTACAAGCTAGGTCACTCTATGTAATTTATTATCACACATTACATCCTTATGCAAAAACAAGCCAATACGTAGGGGATAACTACATAAGTTTGAGGCCCTCTTCATCAAAGTGTTTGCTATGTAGGATTTTCCCATTAATAGAGGGGTACTTGGGATAGCTTAACACTATGTACCCACTAACCCATTTTTCCCAAAGTCACTCCAAGGGTGAGGAAACTAGGGTTTCATAATTTGACAAAGAGTGACAACTTATGCACATAATATAAACACACCATAATAAAGGGAAAAAACTTAGAAGGATATATGTGGTGACATTAAAATATAATCATTATTCTATTGCATCCAAATCAGACACTAATGTTGATGCAACTATGTAGATCCTATGTAAGCATCCAAGGTCACATAATGTAAAATATTAGAATTTGATGACTATTCTAGATTCTTAATCTAGTTCACTTCCAACTTGTTTAAGCCTAGGTTGACATACACATAGTAAACTAGGTAAGTAATCTTATTTTCAATTCATTTCATATTAATCAATAATTATACTTTTTATTTTTAACATATCTCAATATTATAAATTTAGAATTTTTTATCTATGTTTTCAAATCAATTGGCCTACTATAGATATATTTATCACCTGTGTGATTATTCATTTCTATATTGTTAATCCTAATGTACCCTTGCACAATTCAAATTTTGGGTTAAACATTTGGTGAACCCAACCTATTATCTAGATTGTCACATAAGTATCTTATAATCAATGCTATTTTCTCTAATATTTATTTAATTTTTTTCCTTCATCATGGATGATATATATATAATTTTAATGACTATGATTATGAAACCCTCTTACTCTCTATCAAAAGGAGTAAATATTGATTACTATTTTCTTTCCCCCAATATAAAAACATGTCATCTCAGATCTTTAAATGGTGGTAGCTACCATCTGTCTAACTATATCCATGCCACCACCATCCCAAGAGATGAGTTGAATAATCTTAATGAGGATAGGAAAAAAATTCCATTACCTTATACAACCAACGTAGCTACACATGAGAAAAATGTTCCTTCATTATATTGTGCTAACTTTCACCAAATCCATAAGGATATTGCTTCACTAACTTTTGAATCTATTTGCTATTTAAGGAGAAATAGAGATGAAAGGTAGGGATTAGAGATTAGAGAGAATGTAGATTGGTTGTGCATCATATGCAAATGATGTTGAGCACTCCTCTTTGGCTAGGGAGGACTACCTATAAATAAGAAAGCATTACCACCAAAAATATTTGTTATTAGATATATGAGTGGGCTTCCAAGCTACGTGCTTATTCTTGGAAGTGTCAAATTTCCTTAGGGATGATAGTCCACTTTAAAAAAAAATGGTAATAAATAGAAAAATGAAATAAAGAGTAAGAGAGAGAGATATTCATACCATTCTTGTAGTTTGAGTGTAGTAGAGAGTGACACAGTGTAGGTAATGTGAGTTATTGGTGTTTTTAGAGGTTGTTCAGGTAGGCTTAGAGAAGTTAATAGAAATACATAGTCACCGATGTCGGTTAGGGCATCGATGTTGATAAGGAGATATGATCTATGTCAGTTATGTGATTGATATCGATAGGGGTATTAGGTTCTTAGGAGGTTACAAGAGACTTTTTTGAGCTGGGAGGTAGATGTTGGTCAGGTTTGTGAGGTTGGGAAGAGTCATAAAGGAGTGGGTAAGACTCAGGTGGGTAGATAGAGGGTTGGTATGTTTGAAGCAAATGGAAATAGGTGAAGGAGTTTTACAACTACTTTTCAAAGAGAGGCAAAATGTTCATAAAATGATAAAAAGTATAATGTAAAGTAATTATAAAATGACTATTTAAAGGAATTACAAAACATAGAGATATACTTAGCTAGTGAAATGGATGAAATGACTGTCAAATAGATGGCTCTGATGGGACATGTTGAAGCAATAGGTGAATAGGAAAGACAAGTGTGTGTTACCGATTTAGAAGAATCCAATATCTATGCATTATATCAATTCCTAATCTAGACTAATTTGTGCAGAGTAACAGCAATCTTATATGTATAAAATTGAATGGCAAACCCTGTACTTGAATGATTGAGTTTTTATGATTTCTACTAACCTAAATATTAGCTTGGAATTTGGCTTAAGTAACTAACATTAGTGATCCCACTAATGTCAGCTATGGGTTTACCAACGTAGATGGCATGAGAATAGGTAAAAGGGCTATTTTTAGCCTATTTTATATTCCTCCTTTTACCAAGTGTGGTATCCATTAGAAAATGGTAAAAATGCAAGGTTAAGAAGAACATAGTTAATTATAAATTTATGTTTGGGGTGAGAACAAGTCATGGGTAGTTGGGATTACGAGACTAAGTCTTGAGGTGAGTCAGAGGGTAAGAATTAGTCTTAGGATGAAGTGGCTAGGTAAGGTGGCATAAGTAGTTTTTAATTAACTTAATTAAATATTTTTAAATTAATTAAAAGTGTGAGGGATGAAAACATAGGTTAGGAAGGATAATTATTAAAAGGGGATCAAGAGGGGTTTCAACATAGGGAGTTACACACGTGTGACATAATTTTAGTGTCTACATTTATCCTTTTTTGTCTTATAATTTGTATTAACAAGTTGCAAGATAAAATAGGAGTTGGATGCTCCAAGTATGAGATGAGGTATCCCCCCTCAAAATGGAAACTGATGGAGGAGAACCTGGAATTGAGTACCAATTTGATAAGGAGTTAATTAGGTGGGTGAATGTTGAGTGAGAGTGTGGTATCACTACTTATGCATATACTACTACAAGTTAGAGTTGGCATAATAAATAATAGGTAAAGGTAAGGATGACTCAGATAGAAATAACAAAATCACTTGTAAGTGATAGTTAATAAGGTTAAAAATGATCAAAGTTGTAGCTCTAATCGTCCATGTGTTCCAGGTATCCAAGGTAGGAAGTGTTCCTGGTAAACACAAAAGGTTTTAGGTGATAGGACTGGCTTTGTTATGATCTAAAAACACCTAATATACATGTGTGTGTATAATATCCTACTATATCAAGGTAACATAAGTGGTCAAGACAAGTAATGCAAGGTTGGTTCAAAAGGATCAATGGTTGAGGAGATATTCATGATCACTGAACAGAGTCATTATGGATAGAGATTTAAGTGATCTCTAAGGTTGGTTGTCATGGTTGGGGAGATATATGTGATTGTTGTCATGGTTAGGAGATATATGTGATCTCCAAGTTGTCCTAGACTTAGGGTATAGTCTAAAGGGTGGTGGGTGGGGTTAAAAACTCTAATTTTAAGGTTTTCAATGTTGGTTATGTCACTGATGTTGGTAAGAAGTATTGCCAACATCAGCATCTTAGATCAAGATTACCAATGTTGGTGGGTGACCAAACTCAATAAAAATGGGTTTGGTGGCAACCAAAACTCATTTATAATATTTAATTAGAGAAAAAGAGTTTTGAGGGTTATGGGGTATATGATAGCTCTAGCCTATCTATTTATGGTGAGTTGGTGAGAGATAAGTGGTTGAGAAGAATGTGTGAGAGTGAGGGTGTGATTGAGTTCTTGGTGGGCCACAGTGTGACCAAGAGAGTATTGGTGTGGGTAGAGATGGCAGAGTTAGGAGGGGACCTAATTAGAAGTGTGCCACCACAAGTGCTAGCCATTCTAGCATAGAGGAGATAGATAGATGAGGTAAGATGCTCTTTGAGTTAAATTTGAATTTTAGGTAGTTAATTTGTTGTGTAAAATTTTAATTTTTGGGAGGAGAAAGTGCAATTAGAGAGGTAGTAAATGGGGTGAGGGTAGGTTTACATGAATTTAGGAAAGGTTGGGGGTAGTTTTTTGGTAAAAACTTAAATTTTGGAGGTGGGATATTTAACCCTAGGTCTGAACCAATCATTAATGTTAGCAAGGCTCACCGACATCAAGTCACACTAATGCTAATGTTAGATGACACTAAGCATCGATATCATCATATAAGACCAACATTGATTACCTTAAAAACCTCAAATAGGAAGAAAAGGCCCATTTTGAATCTCTAGTTGAGTTAGTCGATGAGCTTAATGGCTGAGCTAGCCTCAGAAGACCCTATGTTTACTGAGTGCTACCTACATAGCCTAGGTGAGGGCCTCAGGGTAATGTAGTTCTCCCAGTGCATAGGTAAAAAAGGTGAGGTATGGTTAAAAATTTGTTAAAGGAAGTGGTTAGGAAAAGGTAGGTTTAAATAGGTCATAGGACCTAGGGCTTAAAAGATAGGTCATAGGGTTGAGGGTGTGAGATATAGGCTATAGGGAATATGGTTTAAGATATAGGCCATGGGGCTTAGAGTTGAAAGATAAATAGTTTGGTGTAGGGTTGAGAGATAAATAGTTAGGCTTAGGTTTTAGAGATAGGCAATTAGGCATAAGGTTTAGGTGGGTTAACAGGTTAGATAGTTTGGTGGGTATACACCTCAGCTAACCTCAAAAGACCCCATGTTAACTGAGTATTACATACATAGCCTAGATGAGGGCCTTAGGCCAATTTAGTTCTCCTAGAGAGAAGATAAAAATGGGTGGAGGTTTATATTAGAAATTATATGACTTGAGGTTTATGTATGTGGATGCAGGATAGGTAGGAGTTGACATTACGAGATCAACTACCTATACTACTGATGAGGATGAGGAAGGATGTCACCATGGATGAGTGGGAACACATGGAAGCCATAGGGTTAGGAGGAGTGCAATGATATTTCTAAGTTGTACATGATGTTATCTTGATGATAAATTTGACAGAGATGTGGGATCACACCACCAACACTTTCCATTTTCCTACCAAAGAGTTGACAGTGATGTAGGAGGATGTTTATAATATTTTATGATTTCCACTCCAGGGTGAGGATCTCTTCTTTTGTTTGAGAGAGGAGCATGATATTCACATGGCTACATTGTTTGGAGAGAATGTTAGTGAGGCAACCTATCACTTAGTGAGCTTTGCATATGAGCCACTATACACTGTCGATGAGGAGCAACATTAGTTGAGTATATTGATGATGATAGAGATCCTAATATATAGACTACCATGCATATATGGGGGAAGAATTCCTATTGTTTTTATAGGTGTATTAACATAGATGGTTGAGTAACATATAGTATATGCATGGGGACCAAATTTTCTAGCATAGTTATATAGAGAGTTGTGGGGTTTGACTTGTGATGACATTATAGTTTGTGTGTTAGGTATTTATTCCATTATTGGGAATATGAGCACATCATGATGACATGACCATTAGGGCAACCCACCATGATTGTTGCTAGTTTTGGGGTTAGGTTTAGATGGTGGAGAGAGGCTATATTATAGACATGAGTAGATGGCATAGTGTGGGACATTGATTATTATAAGCATATGATAGATGAATTGATTCTTGGACATATTGTTTGGAGGACCTACTGGACATACCTTTAATTCAAAGGATAGGCAAAGTTGCTTGTCAGTTTATAGAGCACATTATGGGTTAGAGGCAGATGAGTTGGAGAGTTAGAGATGATACCCATGTCATGGGTTAGGAGATAGTTTGGCTTGTTATAGGAATTGCCTCTTACCTTTATTGTATATAGGAGGGAGGATATATAGGCACCCCTACCTTTGTACTAGGAGATATATGGTCCATATTTTAAGGATATTCTAGTAGGATTGAGTGTAGTAGATCTTAGATACACAATAACTTATCTTGGATGGTGGATAGGTTTGCATCATGTGGTTTAGGTTAATTGGACACCACTATATTTATAGGGAATGATGAGAGAGAGAGAGAGATGCAGTTGTATAGGCCTAGGATGTAATGATACATGCCTAAGATGTAATAGTACAAGCCCAAGATGTAGCATAGGCACATGTGTTAGTCTTACAAGGGTAGGTTATGACATTATAGGGATAGGTTAGGGCATTACAGGGCCAAGTTAGTACACTGATAGTAGAAAGAGATAGTTTGAGAGTAGTAAGATAGGCTACTTCTCCTCTTCCACCATAAGGACTAGTATAGGGTCCTATATTAGTTTTGATGGGTCTACTATAGACTGTATCTCTAGTAAGGTACAACAATACTCTAAATGAGATTTAATACTATGATAGAGCCATAAAAGAGTTCCCACAGAGAGCAAGAGAGATCAGTGACATGTGCCACAACTTCTAGGTCATGTAGATGTAGACAAGTAGAGAATGGTGATGATACTACTTCTTCATGACCATGACTATAACCTTGAGTATTTTGAGTGCTAGTTGATATTTTTGATGTTTCTATATATGTTGTATACACAGTAGCCTATGAGCCAAAGATGAGAGATGCACTTTTTGAGAGAGATATGATATTGATATGATCCATTGATGTACATTCATACTCAACATGTATATATATGTATGTATACGAGAGTTTGTCATTTTGAGATGTGTTTCTGATGGTGATGATTTCAAAGTTATTATAATGATGTGGATGTCTATGTTGAACACGTTAGTTGAGTTAGATTAGCATTTATCATATGTGTGATGGTATATGCATAGTTAATTGGTTAGCTTCATCTTAGCATTTTTCCATATTTGTGATGGTGTATACTTAAAATGAATGGGTTAGGTATGTTTTTTTATTTTAGATTTTTTCCATATTTGTGATGGTGTATGCTTAAAATAAATGGCATAGGATTGATAATTTTCCTATTTATTGTTGTTTAGAGAAACTATGGTTACATACTTGGGTGCATTTCACATGGGATTATATGAAATGGATTAATGAGAAATGGTTTGTTAGTTTTAGTATGGTTTTGGGTAGTTATTTGAGTATCTTTTCTTGAGATGGATATGTGAGTGATAATATTTATTAAACACATAAATCTAAGAATAAAGAAAGATTGGTAGAAAGGTGAGAAGGTGATTGAATCTTGGTGTGAGATATGATCTCATTAGATAAATCAACATGTGATTGGGATGGGAAAGAAAGAGGCATGATGCTTGATTATTGGAAAAGACCATAATCATAATGTAGAGTAATTTTTTACTTTACGTCATATTTAAATTGTTTGGTCGAGCACTGCAATTTTGGTTTTTGCATACCTTAGATGTAGTGGTAGAGTTTTGGAGCAGAGGGCAGGTTTTGTTTTGGCTAAGTGTCCAAGTACAGTGGATGCTGCCAAGTGTCACCCTCCAGGCACGGGTCCTTTTCCCCCTTTTTGTTTCTTTCATTTCATTTTTGCCTAAGTATTGAATTTGGGTGAAAGCCACCAAGTGTCACTCTTTAAAACACAAAGCCAACCAACTAACATCCTCTGAGCCTCTTTTGTAACTTTCAGGAAGGCAGCGAAATGTGCCATGTATCAAGTAGCAGCTAAGCAAAATGCACCATGTGTCAGCACCCGTGTCTCATGTCGGCCCTCATGTTCTATTCTATTTTTTGGCAAAGACTTTCAATGAGCTAAGTATCAAAGAAGTAGAAAATGCTAGGTGGCAGTTATGGATGGCCCTGAACTACCTTTTTAAAGAAGCAACAAAAGTCACCACGTGTCGGCATTCGAGAGACTTTGGTTCAACGCCTGGGTTCAATACTTTGGTTCAACATAGAAAGGCATCATTTTATTTTGCTTAAGTGCCATGAAGCAGTGGATGCTACCAAGTGTCACTCTCTGAGCCCCTTCTTACTTCATCCTTGGGAGAAGTGGAATATGCCACGTACCTTCCCAAGAGTAGTGTAGGTTGCCACACATCAACTTTTGAGAAACCATCTTTGAGCCTCATTGTCGAATAAAGATTATGGTGGGTCCCAGATGTTTTTTTCAAAGGACTGTGGAAGTGCCAAGTGTCAACATGCAAAGACTACCACATGCATTCATCCCCTCCTAAAAATTTGCTCAAGTAAGGGATGCGGTGAGTTTTAGTTTGTTAAAACTGCAAAGAGTCGAGGAAGCAGATTACGACAGGTGTCGAAGGTAGAGCGTTCCTGAGTAGAATATAGAGAAATAAAAAAGTACCAAGTGTCATTCTCTGGTGCCTTCTAGACCATAAAGAGAGTTTTCATGGATTGACTAAGTGTCCTCTTCCATTTCAATAGAACAGAGTGTCTGTCTATCTATTATAGCAAAGATGGAGGGAAAAATCAGTGAGAGTTATTCCTGGTAAATAAAATAGTGCATCAAGTAGATTTTTGGGGCTTACAAGAATTAAAGGGCCATCTATTTGTCCCCTATAGGTAGAGGTAGAGTAGATAGTTGAGCAACCAAATAGGTGATGAAATGAGAAATTTAGGTGCAAAAGGAGGTACTAGACATGAATCGCCATGCCACAGTTAGGGTAGTTCTTAATAAGACCAGGATGTTATAAGGCATTAAAGGCACCATCTATTTTGTCCCCTACGAGGGAAAGATAGAGTGGAATTGTGTGGGAAGATAGATGATGGAAGGAGTGATTTGAGGCTATAAAAGAAGAAGAATTGGAAAAGAAAAGGAGGGAACATTCTATAGTTTTAGACTTTCTAGAATTTTGACCAGTAATATCATTTGCTTTTGTTTCATTTCCTTGAGTTGTAAAGTTGATGTAACTATGCATGTTTCTGTGTCTTTTATGTGGCTGAATGAATTAAGAAGATTGAACTCTATGCCTTGATTGGTGTTATCTGTGTCATTTACAAAGTAGTCTGTACTATAGATTCTCTAGAGTTGTGATTAAGAATGTCATTTGCTTTTGTCTCATTTTCTTGAATCGAAAGGTTTACATAACTGTACATGATTTTTGTGCCTCTTATGTGATTGGAAGATTCTATTAAGAAGATTGAACACTATGCCTTTGCTGACATTCTCTATATCCCAACAAAAGAATTCCCTATTGTGAGCCTCTATTTGTGTTACTTCAATCTTTTACATTGATCATGCACTTGTCTGCTATTAAATGTAATTGAATCCCATAATAGTCTCACTATGCTCAGGTTAGGATTAGGATTACACTCAGGTGCATCACCATAGTTAGGTTTCAGTTCCTGCATTTGCGTTTCTATTTAATTTCCTATCCCTTTCCCCCAAACACTTGATACAAAAGAATAGACTAGCTTCTCTAAAATCTAGAGGTTGTTTCAAGCCACAATGTCCCACATCTTGAAATTTCCCATTATTGATTGATTAAGATCAAGCACAATTTTAAACATCAATAGTTTTTGGCACACCCGGTGGGACTCAATCTTATAAGGAGTTGAAGAATTTTTGGTATGTTCTATGGCCAATTAGACTTTGGAGGTTTTTATCAACACCAAAAGTGACTTTGAGTCAAATCAACTGATCAAGCAGTCCTGGTATCATCAAGAAATCACCATTTGGTATGTATAATTTTGTTACTCATAACTATGAGTCTTATTCTCCTTCATATATTTTCAATCAAGAACAAGCTTCTCTTGGAATCATGTCAAGTAACAAGGATGCATATTTTCATGAGCCATACCAGTCTTATGCCCAATCTCCCCAATATGTCACATCCCATGCTCAACCTAATCTTATTTTCACCTTCAAAAAAGCATTACTGGGATTTAAAAAATATGTGTTAGAGCTTGACAAAAAAAGGGGATATGGCCAAGAAATTCCTTATCATGTCATCCATCAAGTAAGGGATGTAATAGATCTAATTAAAAGTGAGTGGGATCCCATTGAAAGGGCAAATTGGCAAAGGCTTACATATGAGATGTTAGATGTGTGTGGATTGATTGCATTTCTAGAAGAGAAGCTGAGTATTCATGAGAGATAGCCTTACCAAGTCTATCAACCCGCACATTCATACGCCACCCCTGTTCATGAGCAAGGTCAAACCTATCAAGATCATTTCCCCAATAATGCAGAGTCTATGATGGTAGCAAGGGAAGAGGACTCCAAACCCTCACTTTCCCCTCAAGCCCCTTCCACCCTTCCTTAAGAAGGTTATTGTTTTTCATCACAACCTTCTTCTTTATCCCTTTTCAAAGAAGAATATATTTTGGAGGAAGAAAATGAGTATGCAGAGGATTGTACTCAATTCATGGCTATTCAAGAAGATTCCATAAGTATAGATAAGGAGGAAATCACCATAGGTACTCCCTTAGATGAATAAGAGGACAAGTCACAAGCTTTTGTCTTAACCTTTGATGAGGCAGAGATCATTTCTGACTTTTTCCTCACTTTTCAAGAAGATATAGAGGAGCATGGACACTCCCTTGATCAAGTCATTGAGATAGGTGACACTATCCTTCAAGAAGGCTGTGAAATAGCTAGATATGGAGAAGATAACTTTGAGACTCAATTAAGTATGTAGAAGGGATGCTAGCTTTCAGATTTATTCTTTCAAGAGGATGAAGTCATCAAGGAGCATGATGATGTAATAGAGCTAGAATTTGAAGGAGATAAGCCGAAAGATAATGGATACCAAAAGACACAGAGTGAAGAACCAACATCCATCAATTTCTTGATGACACACAATAGCATGAAGAACCAGTATTCAATAAGATTTTGAGGACAAGAAGAGGTTGTGGATGTCGAAAACATGTTTGACTCATACTCACTAGAATGCAAGAAAATTTGTGTGGCCAGTGCAGAGGACATTTCACCAAAGATATACCCGTTTCAATCACTTATATGGAAACATAAGTTGGCTTGTCATAAAGAAGATGTTGGAAAGTTCATTTTTGATCTTAGAAGGAAATAAGGATGTTTAATTAATGTAGTTAGGTAGTTTCCCATTCCTGCATTTTTTTGTTTTCCATTATTGTTTTCCCACTTTTATTTTAAAATAAGCATTTTAAATGCAGAGTTGGTGTCTTAGAAGTTTTAATTCTTTAAATTTTGTTACATTAAATGCTTCCCAAATCTTTTGAAATCTTTAAGGTACCTTGCATCGTAACTTGCATAGCATGTCCACCTCGCTGTTTCCTAAAGATTGAGTAGGATTTACTAATGGTCATCTAAATTTAATGCTATTTGGGACTTGATAGGCCCATAAATATCCATTAGCAAGTTTCAAAGTTTACAAACTCTCAAGCATTCTTGCACCTATGAAAATATCTTGCTCATTATGACTATTAGCGCCTAGTAAAGTTTGCTTCAGCAAGCGTGTTTCTATCTAGCACAAGGCTCATACCAGGTATTATACAAGAGATATAGAGATGGTGGGAACATCATCTTCACAAGAAGGAACCGGGACACCTAGATATCTCGATAGGTTACTGGCTAGTAAATCATACACTGTAGCTCCTGCACAACCATCAAAAAGTTATCTGAGAACTAGAATCTTGGGAGTCGGTCAAACTAGTGACCCATCAAAGGTAAAGGATTATGCAGATGGAATCATGGACCCAATCTTGAAAAGAGCCAATAGCAAGAACCTTAGAGAAGGGGCACACCAAAGGTGTCTTCAAAGAGCCAGAGCACGGCAATATGAGACATTTGAAATGAGGATATGGACCTCACAACTGGCTCAATTCATTATCCAAGCTATGCATCCATGCCTTGATGTGATTAAATTATGCATGGACTTGCTCCATGCACAATCTTGCACATTCAATAGGGACCCTTCATGCTACATGTCAGCCCATAAGCTATCAGGGACATGCTAGCCCTATAGTATGACAATACCACCACATTCCCCACCATTGATAGGATGCAAAGGATGTGGGCAAATGTCAACACTCAGATAAGGTTTATGAGGTTTGAGTTGCTAATGGCTGATGGTGATTCAATGGTACCCACACTCCCTACATTTAGAACTTAGTTCACACTGGCTAGCCAAGACACGCTGTCAATGATGGCTCTCATCTTTGGCATGAAGGATGACATGGTGGTATATGCAGAGCAAATGGCCATCCTTTTTAGGCTAAAGACAGTCGATAAGATGCAGGAATATCGACTTGAATTCTCAGAGCACATCACCTTTTCAATCATGGAATAGCTGACCTAGTTTAGATCAGAAGAGGTATTTAGGTATTCCTCATTTTTGTTTCATCTCATACTTCATTAGAACCCTAACCTTTTCACCTGATATATGAATCTAAACTTGTATGACCCAACTTTTGACCCCCAAAGGACCATTCCTGTGTCTGCATGAACACATGTTTTATCAAGAACTAGTGACCCTTATGATTTTTGGGAACTATTCATTACCCCTATTCTTCATTGCCTTAGCCCTGAGCCTATCATAAATAGGTTATTCCCAAGTGTCATGAACCTCCTGGTTAGTTGTCCAATCCTATGTGACTTCTAGTTTGGGTCCCATCACATGATCATAAGGGTTCATGCATTTTGTGGGGAACCAATGTTGCTACCAAAGACCTTAACTCTTAGGTTGGCATTCCTGGAAGTCACTAGAAAAGTTTTGGTAGTTGACAATGAGTATGGCTCTAGGAAGAAGAAGAGGAAAATGTACAATCTCCTGTGGATGGTAGGCAACATAAGCCTGGAAGCAAGAGATGCTGAGACTATGTTGCTAAGGAAGCTGGCCTTCCTGGGGTTCTTGTTAGTCAAGGACAAATGGGTTTACAACCTAGCTAATTACATAGCTTCTGTGGTAAGGAAAAATAAGATTGGGGCCAGGATTGTACATGAAGGCTGCCCTTTTTGGGAGACTAAGAAAAACCCTGTAGAAGATGCTCTTGGTCTCTATGTTGAACTAACAGATTTGCCCCTACCACAAAATAGGCCATGGAAAACCTTCATGATAAATAGAGGGATTATGATCCCAAAGTCAGGATGACTTCTGGTTTGAGAAGGATTTTGAGGAATAAAGGTTGGGATGCAAAAAAGATTGAGGCCTATTAGAAATATAGGTAGGAAATTTCCCAAACCACCCATACCTTTAGAGGCATAGATTTAGATGAAAGATGAGAAGAAATCTGGGATGAGTGGCATCCTTCCCCTGCATCTAGCCCAAAAACAAGCCAATTGCTAACACTCGAGATAGAGCAGGAAGCTGGAGCAGGAACAAGCCAATAACCATAGGCCTCAGAACAAGCTACAACTACCATAGAACAACAAAGGAGTGTGGTGTCTTCACCACCAAAAGCCTCCCCATCATTGAGAGTGATTGAAGTCCCCAGTTCTCCATAAGCACTAGCAATAGCAGAGGTAGAGGGGAAGCAGATGTAGTCAGAGTCAAAAACACCTAGGAAGAGAAAGAGGGTGCAGTTCCATTTGGATTTAGAAGAGGAAGAGGAGCCTTCACAATGCCCAGTGTAGATAACTTCTACTTCCCCTCAAGTAAGTATTACTCCCCCTCCTCCCTCTCAATTTTTCCCTTTCCCTATTGGTGTGGTGCCTCCACCTAGCCAAATGACACCTCCTACCACTGCTGCCATCCCAATTTCACAATTCACCCCATCATTTGTGCCTCAGGCCCTGACATTACCCCATTTATCCCCATCTATTCCCAAAAAGATGCCCCTTTAGCTCACCCCTAGCCAACTAATGGCTATCTAATATGGCCTACCATAAGGTATCCTTTTGCAAGAGGACATATTGCATCTCCTTCCACCTTCCAGACGTAGGCCGATATTGCTAGGAAGGCAAGAGAAGCCCAATTGGAGAAAAAGAGAACTAAAGAGAATAAAGCACTGAATATCCCACACCTGTAGTCACAATTTGACCCTATTCAATAGTAGCTAATGGTGACCCATTTTCCACCCAATGTTGCCAAGCTGAGCGAGAAAATGTAGCTGGAGGACTATATGATGAACGCTGTGGCCATTGACATGTCCCTATTTAGGCCCCAAGATAGAATTGAGCTACTAACAGGATCCACTTCTATGGTCACAAAAGATTATTTAAAGAAATCAAAAAGACTGCAGAAGATGGAGGCTGGTTTGGCCAAAGAAAAGGCAAATTATAGCAGTTTGGTCGAAGAAATAAATAAGAAAGACAATGAAATAGCTGGTCTACATAAATAGTTGCAAGATACTATTCCCCTTTAAACTAAATGGGCAATCCAAGCCTAGAATGATTCATTGAAAGCATATCTCACACTTGTAAAAGATGTAGCAATGGACCTTAGGCGAGAGAATGCAATGTTGCAGGGAAGAGTTGAAGGACTTCAGCTACAAGTTACCCAATCACAACAAAGGCTATTAGAGGAACAAAACAATACTATAACTTTTCAAGCCCAATTCTAAGCAGAGCAATAGAGGATGGTGCAAATGACAATAGAGATAACTAATAGGCCAAGAGGTGTCAGAGTAATACAACTGGTAAAGGAGCTCTACGAGTCAGCGTGGGAGAGAATCTCTTCAAAGATTATTCAGCTCATGCCATTTCTCACCTTCCTGCTCAATGCACAACAATTATGCAAGAGGGTGGAAGACTCAGTGTAAAACACTCTAGCCATGGTCTCCAATAGAGTCACAGACTCCCAAACCTTGTTGCAGAAGCTCTACGACACAATGGATGTGACATTGGCAGCCACAGGAGTCCCTGATAGAATGGCTACCATGAAATGGGTCAATGAGGTGCTCAGTTGCAATGCCATGGCCAACAGTTGTAAAGACCATCTCGAAGTTGTGAAAGAAGGCATCGATGAGATGAGACAACATATTAAAGATCTAGTGTAACTAGGCCTTCCTTCTCCATTTTTAGATGTAAAGACAGTGCTGATGGTGGACAAATGGAACCATTACTACCGGCCAAATAGAGGGATCAAATAGTTTTTTAGAGCTTGCAAGATGATTCCTCAGTCTCAGAAGTCAAAGCTGTAGTGGTTCTTGTTTCCCAACTGGAATTCAAACTAAAGGTTATGGTCTAGATCCTGCAAACCTTTTTGCATAAGGATATCATTAACCTTGACCTGGATTTCATTGAATTATAGAACAAGCAAGGGTTATCTAACCATGAGTGGTCCATCTACCAGACAACACTTTTGAAGCTGTAAAATTTTGAAATTTTGACAAGAGTGGGAGTCGGGTTCTTTTTGAGTAGGCTCAAAAGTCCTGGGGGTCACCAATAATTATAGAGTAATTTTTTACTTTACATCATATTTAAATTGTTTGATCAAGAATTGCAATTTTGGTTTTTGCATACCTTGGACATAGCGGCAGAGTTTTGGAGTATAGGGTGGGTTCTTTTTTACGTAAGTGTCAAAGTGTAATGGATGCTGCCAAGTGTCACCCTCTGGGCACGGGTCCTTTTCCCCCTTTTTATTTCTTTCATTTCATTTTTGCCTAAGTATTGAATTTGGGTGAAAGCCACCAAGTGTCTCTCTTTGAAACATGGAGCCAGCCAGTTGGCATCCTCTGAGCCCCTTTTGTAACTTTCAAGAAGGTAGCATAATGTGCCACATATCCAGTAGCACATAAGTGGAATGCACCATGTGTCAGCACCTGCATCTCATGTCAGCCCCTACATTTCATTCTATTTTTTGGAAAAGACTTTCAATGAGCTAAGTATCAAAGAAATAGAAAGCACTAGGTGGTAGTCATGAAAGGCACTGAACTACCTTTTTAAAGAAGTAGCAGAAGTCACCATGTGTCAGCATTTGAGAGACTTTGGTTCAATGCCTTGGTTCAATACTTTGGTTCAACACAAAAAGGCATCATTTTATTTTGCTTAAGTGCCATAAAGCAGTGGATGTTGCTAAGTTTCACTCTCTAAGCCCCTTCTTACTCCATCCTTGGGAGAAGCAGAAGATGCCACATACCTTCCCAGGAGTAGTAGAGGTCACCATGCATCAACTTCTGAGAAACCATCTTCGAGCCTCATTGTTGAATAAAGATTGTGGTGGGTCTTGGATGTTTTTTTTCAAAGGACTATGGAAGCACCAAGTGTCAACATGCAAAGACTTCCATGTGCATTCATCCCCTCCTAAAAATTTTCTCAAGGGATGCGGTGAGTTTTATTTTGTTAAAATTGTAAAGAGTCGAGGAAGCAAATTGTGACAGGTGTTGAAGGTGGAGCATTCCTGAGCAGAATATAGAGAAAGCAAAAAGTGCCAAGTGTCATTCTCTGGTGCCTTCTAGACCATAAAGAGAGTTTTCATGGATTGACTAAGTGTCCTCTTCCATTTTAATAGAATAGAGTGTTTGTCTATCTATTATAGCAAAGATGGAGGGAAAACTTAGCGAGAGTTATTCCTGGTAGATAGAATAGTGCACCAGGTAGATTTTTGGGGCTTACAAGTATTAAAGGGCTGTCTATTTTTCCCATATAGGTGGAGGTAGAGTAGACAATTGAGTGGCCAAATAGGTGATGGAATGAGAAATTTAGGCATGAAGGGAGGTACTAGACATGAATTGCCATGCCGCAGTTAGGGCAGTTCTTGATAAGACCAGGATGCTCCAAGGCATTGAAGGTGCCATATTTTTTGTCCCCTATGAGGGAAGGATAGAGTGGAATTGGGTGGGAAGACAGATGATGGAAGGAGTGATTTGAGGCCATAAAAGAAGAAGAATTGGAAAAGAAAAGGAGGGAACATTCTATAGTTTTGGACTTTCTAGAATTTTGACCAGTAGTATCATTTGCTTTTGTTTCATTTCCTTGAGTTGTAAAGTTGATGTAAATGTGCATGATTTTATGCCTTTTATGTGGCTAAATGAATTAAGAAGATTGAACTCTATGCCTTGGTTGGTGTTATTTTTGTCATTTGCAAAGTAGTCTGTACTATAGATTCTCTGGAGTTGTGATTAAGAATGTCATTTTCTTTTGTCTCATTTTCTTGAATTGAAAGGTTTACATAGCTATACGTGATTTCTGTGCCTCTTATGTGATTGGAAGATTCTATTAAGAAGATTGAACACTATGCCTTTGCTGACATTCTCTATATCCCAATAAAAGAATTCCCTGTTGTGAGCCTCTATTTTTGTTATTTCAATCTTTTACATTGATCATGCACTTGTCTACTCTTAAATGTAATTGAATCCCATAATAGTCTCATTATACTCAGGTTAGGATTAGGATTACACTCAGGTGCATCACCATAGTTAGGTTTTAGTTCTTGCATTTGTGTTTTTGTTTAATTTCATATCCCTTTTCCCCAAAACACTTGATACAAAATAAGAGACCATCTTCTCTAAAATTTGGAGGTTGTTTCAAGCCACAATGTCCCACAGCTTGAAACTTCCCATTGTTGATTGATTAAGATCAAGTGAAATTTTAAACATCAACACATAACATAAATAGGCTTTGGAGTATGAGCCTCTTTCATGTTTTGCATCATTTGACCATTTGTTTGCTAGAGAAGAGTCATACTCACCTTATGTTAAGTAAGTTCAAAGTACCTTGAAAGATTTTGAGTGAAAAAAGGTAAAATGAATGAGAGTGTATGGGTAGTGTAACCTTCTTAGTAAGGATGGTATACCCCTTTTGTGGGTGACCTAAGAGCTACTATAGGTAAGTACATGATGTAAAGTTTTTTTTGTGTGTAAGTTGAACAATATGAGAAGCCTACAATGGAATTTTGTTTATGTTGAGGTCATATGAAGCTGATCAATATGAGAAGCTTCTAAGTCATTATTTTCCTTGATAACAAATCTTGGATTAGCCATCCTTCAAGGGAGTGGTCTAAGCTTTTGTTTTTGATTTTTAATAACTATCCTTCAAGGGAGCAATCTATTTATAGTATTAAGGAGAAGTTACATAGCTATCCTTTAAGGGAGCAGTCTACGTTGAGAATCATGACCTGAGAGATAATAACTTGTCTATGTATCCCATTTGTTTTTTTTAACTTTAGTCATGGAAAGGAATATAAAGGCTCAGAGGTTTTCTACTTTGTGGGTAAAACCATAGCACTTTGTAGGTTAACTAAGTATGTAGGAATAAGGGTTAAGAGGAAGGGAGATGAATGTAATAGGGTTTCTTAATGGATGAGATCAATTTAAACACGGGGTGAAGCATCACTTGATTAACAAAATAACGGTCATAGGTGTAAAGCATTTAAAGTCTCAAGTTCTAGCCTTCCCTTAAGAGAAGATAAGTGATAAGTTCCTGAGCCATACTTGTGAGTTATGATGTAGAGTCCAAGCCAATTAGGAGAAAACTTACCCCATTTGGTTTTCTCCATGTTCATCACATGTTGATTTAACTTTAAGATGAGATCTTTGATATTGAAATCTCACTCCTTGAGGTTTTTGTTATAAGCATGTTTGATATGCTCTTAATAGATTTGGTGGTGGTTAAGGGCTATGAGATGGAATTCATAAAGCAACTCAAGTTGAGCCAAATTTTATTGGTAAAAGTCATTGTTAGTAAGTATGTCTTATATAGAGATGCAAAGAGAAGGAATCTAGACCTCAGAGGTAAAACAACTTCCATCCCATAGACCAAGGAAAAAGGTGTAGCACTTGTAGGGGTTTGAATGCTAGTGTGATAAGCCCATAAAACAAAGGGAATGTGCATGTGCCAATCCTTGCTAGTATCATTGACCACCTTATTGAGGATTTTGGTTAAGGTTTTGTTAGAAGCTTCTACTTGTCCATTTACTTATGGATATTATGGTGATGAGAAGCTTAATGTGATTCCAAAAGTGTCACAAAGTTTTTGGATACTCTTGTTTTTGAAATATTTTCTATCGTTTATTATAATTTTATGGGGGACACCAAAATGATAGATAATGTGATGGTTGATAAAGTCAATAATTTTTTCAACCTTAGTGGAGATGAGAGGAATGGTCTCAACCCAGTTGGTGAAGTATTTAGTAGCAGTAATGATGGAATGGTGATAGAGAGATGAATGAGGGTTAATCTCACTAATTAGATCCAAACCCCATTGGGAGAAGGGACATAAGTCTTTGGTGACCTTTAAGGCATGGTTTGGAATGTGAAGGAGGTTAGTGTTTTGTTGACATTTGATGTAATGCCAAACATATTCACTAAATTCTTGATGGTGTATTGGCCAATAGTAGTCAAGTTAAAGGATACATTTGGAAACTATGTTACCATTGAAATGTCCACCATAAATCCTACCCTAAAATTCATTAATGGTGAAGGGGATCTTAGTACTAGTAAGGCATCTAAGGAGGAGACCATCAAAACCTCGCTTGTAGAGAATTCCCCCTAGCATAGTGTAATGAATGGCACATTTCATGAAGGCACGCCTCTCACTATTGGAGAGGTCGAAAGGGGTAATAGAAAAGGAGAGGTAATCCATAAGTTATTTGTACCATAAGTCATGTGGGTTATGTGTTATATTGCCTATAAAAATGATGTTAGTTGATACATAGGAGGGCAATGTTAAGTGATGTACAATGACATAAATTTTTGAGGAAGAGGGTGAAGAGGGTATGTGTGAAGAAAGAGAAGCCATTGTGTTAAAAAAATTGTTAATAGATCAAGGAATAGTTTGCAAGAGGTATGAGTTGAATGATTCTAATAACATATCTATATGATGTTTATATCATTGTAAAATTTAATTTTTGCATAGGTAGGAACAATTAAATTGATTAACCAGTAGTTGGGAGTCACCAAAAATGGTTATTGATTTAACACCCAAAAAAATAGTGATTTAAAGCCCTAAAATCAAAGCTTCATATTCAACCATATTATTGGTAAATTCAAAATCTAGTTTAAATGACAAAGGCATAGGCTCTCCATCAAGAGGGACGAGGATGACCCCTGCACCCCCATTGTGTTGACATTTAGACCCATCAAATAATATCATCATTTGATAGGAGATGTCATCTGTGGAGAGAGTTATGATAGTTTAATCAAGGAATTCAAGGTTTAAAGGTTAGTTGTTAGGTAAAGGGGTAGAAGCTAACTAGTCAGTGATCATTTTCCCCTTGATAGACTTTTGTTGAATAAATTCCAAGTCAAATTCAGCCAGGAGCATGAGCCATCAAAATACACATTGGTTATGGCTTGAAATGTATGTATTTTAGGGGATCAGTATGGGTGATTATGTAGGTTTTATGATTCAAGAGGTAATGTCAGAGCTTGGAAGATAAAAAGAATAACATGAGACAAAGATTTTTGGTATGGGTATATTGAGTTTCATAATCAATAAGTGTACGACTTATGTATTAAACCACTTGTTCTTGATGGTGATTATCTTGGTGTGTAATCATAGCACCCAAAGAATGGTCTGTTATAGAGATGTAAAGGTAGAAATTTTGGTTTTCCTTAGGTGGAATAAGAACTAATGGACAAAGGAGACATTATTTGAGTGCATCAAAGGCTTCTTAGTAATCTATATTCCAATATAAGGAGACATCCTTTTTGAGGAGATGGTGAAAGGGTTGGAAATGATCTGACAACTGGGAGATGAAACAGTGGATTTGCTGAAGCTTGCCTTGTAGGCTATGGAGTTATTTGATATTAGTAGGTGGAGGCATGTATAATATTTCTCAAAATTTAGTAGGGTTGACTTCTATACCATGGAGAGAAATCATAAATCCTAAGAACTTATTGGAAAGGACACCAAAGATGCATTTATTTGGGTTTAGTTGAATGTTATATTGGAGGAGATGAGTGAATATGATTTTGAGAATCATCAAGTGATCTTAGAAAAGTTTAGACTTTTTGAGTAAGTCATCCATGTAGTCTTCCATAATTTTGTTTAGGAGATCATGGAAGATATAAGTCATAGAACATTGGTAAGTGGCACTAACATTATTTAGACCAAAGGACATGACCTAATAACAAAAAGTCCCCCATGGGGTAATAAAATTTATCTTGTCTTGATCCTCAGGAGTAACCAGGATTTGATTATAACCTGATAACCTATCTATAAGTGATAGCATCTCGTGGCTGGATGTTAGATCAAAAAGTT
The DNA here is from genome assembly GCA_037957365.1 of Torreya grandis. NCBI lineage: Eukaryota > Viridiplantae > Streptophyta > Pinopsida > Cupressales > Taxaceae > Torreya > Torreya grandis. The sequence goes on along the minus strand of JARHVA010001539.1, from coordinate 305,649 downwards.
AGTTGATACTTGGTAAGGGGAGGTCATCCTTTTGACAAGAGAGGTTTAGGTCATGATAGTGTAGATGTAGATTCCCCTTGTCATTTTTGTGATAGTAACAATATTGGAAATCCATTATAGGTAGTCGATGGGATGAATAAAGTTAACAAAAAAGAGGCATTGGAGCTCTTTTTTGATAAGAAGATCAATATGGAGATGCATTTTGTGAAGCTTCTAATTTATAGGTTTAACATCTTAGTTGGTGACAATGTTATGGGTGATTATAAAGGGTTTGATACCAGACATGTCATTATGAGACTAAGTGAAGGCTTTACTATGGTCATTAAGAAATGTGGCATAATTTTCTTGCTTAGAGGAATCTAAAGATTGGCCAATCTTAAGGATGCATGGGTTATCGTGAGAGGACAAATTGATGTCAATGGTTGATTAATTTAACATAGCTTATATTTCAAATGGGAGTGATCATTAGATATAGGAATCATTTGTACCCATGTATGTGAGAATAACATCATCATCTTGACATTAGACAGTGTTGATAGTGGGAGAGTCTTCATCAAACATTTCAAGATGAATGAGAAGAAAGGACCTTATTTCCTTACCCAGGTGATAGGTGAGGGGGCCCAAATGGATGGCATTTATTGAAAAAAAATAAGGAGGTATAGATACCTCTAATTTGGTAGGTGATGTTGGAGGAGAGGATAGAGAAGGAGAGACTGGATCTTTGATAATTGGTATATGAGAATCTTCAGTGAGTTTAGTTGGTTCATCAAGACCCACTCCATGCCTCTTTTTGTCATTTTTAATGGTTTTGTTGGTGGGATATTCAATAGGCATATGAACACCCTACTCATAATGATCCAAACTAAATCATTTATAGGCACACCTATTTAGATAGGTGTGAGAAAAACTAGGATTGCTTATGAAAGAGAAGTCATAGGTAAATACTTGTGGTGAAGAGGATCAATTGTTGACAATAGGAGTTCGATAAATTCCTCCATATGCGAAATTAGTTCGAAGGTTAGGGGGACCATATGAGATGACCATCCTAATACAAGGATCATAATTAGGGTGCATATGAAGCTTTCCATACTCTTGTGGAGTATGTAACATGTTGAGTGTTAATAAATGATATTCTTTGAGTGACAGTGCTTGAAAGTTTCCTCCATGGGGTCTTTGTCAGGAATTTGTGTTGCCAGTATCTATGTAACCGAGGTAGTGGAGCTTGTGGAAGATTCAAAAGTATAATGTGGAGAAGATGATGTATTTAATGGAATGAGAACATAATTGGGGCTATATGTCATGTTGCATGTTTTGAAAGGAGGTGGGTTGACAGTAATAACATGCACTTGCCCACTATAGTCAAACTTGATATAGAAGTGCAAAGTTAACGACACACATGCCATAACACATATCCAAGGTCATCCAAGTAGTATGTTGTATTATAACTCTCCTTCTACAACTTAGAAGAGCTCAAGAATTATGTGGGGACCCACATGGATATGTAAGACAATAGTGCCCACTATAGTAGTTATGGTATTGTTAAAGGAATGGAGCACCACGTTGGTTTGAGACATGTAATTATCAAGAAGGGCTAGTTATTTGTAGGCATGGGTGGAAATAATATTAATACTAGCTCCTCCTTCAATTATTACTCTTTTGACATGATTTTGATTAATATATGTGGTGATAAAGAGGGGAAAATCTTGATCTTTAGGTTGTTGAAGTGGAATTTCCAAATCATTGAAGGAAATCAGGGAGATGGTCTTAAGAGAGTTAACCAGAGTTGTAAGATGTTGGGGATTATCAAGTTGTAACTCAACTACTTGCAAGACACTAATCAAATATTGATGGTGTTAGGGTGAGTTTTGGATTAACTCAAATAAGGACATTTTCACAGAGGTTTGGTGAAGTTGTTTCACCATAGAGTTTTGAATAACTTCTAAAGATGTTGGTTTTAGGACACCTAAGATGGAAATATTGAGATTTAGAGGAGTGCCTTTGGGGAAGGGATGAGCCTAAGGGGTATTGACCTTTTCCTTACCTTTATCCTTTTGATTTTATGACCACGTGGACACATTAACCATGTTTATTTGAAACATAAGTGAAGGAGGTGGCAAAGGGGGTATGCCAACATCTTTGGGTTTGAATACAAGTGGAAAGGTATGAGCCATTATGGATGCCATGAGTGGAATAACAAGAAGGTTAATGAGAGTATCAATAAAGAGAGTTTTAATATCAAAGTATTACTGAATGACTATAGTGAGAGCTTTACAACTCTCAGTATCATGCCCAAGTGAACAATGATATAGACACACTTGTGTATCATCAAACCAAGATGGCTTTAGTATAAGAAGATTATAAGGCTTAATAGGAAGAATAATTATTGTGAAGGATTTCAACAACTGGCACAGGAAAAAGATCTGAGATCTTGCAAGTGGGCTAGCACTTGTTGTTGTAATGGGGGTGGACACCATTTTTGGTTTAAGAGTCACGAGGGTGATTTTGCATGGCACATTCTTAGTGGTAGGTGTCATGGTGTTATATGTGAAAGGCCTACTAGGTGGTAGAGGTAATAGTGGAGGTAACTAAGACTTTTGTTTTGCTTGGATCGGTGATACCCCAACTAAAGTAGAGGGATGTGGTCCCAAAATTAAAGGCAAAGTTTAGGGTGGAGAGGGAAAGATCGATGAGATCTAGGAAGCTTAACATTATTTCTTAATTTAGGCCATGAAAATACAAATTTTGGTTAGAGAATCAGATCTAATTTCACCTATAGATGAATTATATTAGAGACTAGGAAATTCCTAAAGACTTGATTTGATTTAATGTGGCAGATGCCTATGAGGGTGAGGGCTCTAACATAGAAGGATGATATTTTGGTGATTTTGGTGAAGAATCTCTAAATTTGATAAAGAAATTGAGGTAAATGGTAGTGAGAGGATTGGTGGTAGAGGATGACACTTTTTGTGTAGGATAAGTATTTTTAAGTTGGTCCCAAAATGATGCATGATCTAGCTTCATGGAGTCAAGAAATTCTATATTTTTCACTAACTGTGAGAAGGGTTTAGATGAAGTTGATGTAGGCCTTACAGTTGCTTCTTTAGAAAGCTTAGGTGATTAATAAATAGGGAAATTATTGGCCTCTATTACCTCAGACCAAAGATGAGAATGAGCTATAATAGGGTCTTCTTCAATAGAGATGGGAGAAGAGGCATGGTCTTCTATGAGTAGGGGAAAGGTAGGTGAAGAAGGATCCTCAAGGGGGTAGAGCATAGGTATAATTTCTCCCTCAACATGTGGGTGATGAATAGGTAAAGTATGATCTTACATAGGTAAAATAATGGTAAAATTGGTTGAATTAGAGTAGGCACAATAGGTCTCTCATCTAATGTAGGGGTGGATAACACTAGTTCCTCTAGGTGTGAAAGAGGAGTGGATGGGGTACTACCTTCCATCAGTGGAGGAGAGCTAGGTGAATAAGGTTCCTTAATAGGGTATATCATAGGAATGATGTTCCCCTCAACATGTAGTTAAGGAATGGGTAAGGCATGGTCCTCAAGTGGTAAGAGGATAGGTAAAATGGGTGTAAAAAGAACTTATAATATAGGCTCCTCTTGTGGAAAAAGGAGAGGTAAAGGAGGCCCTTCCTTATGTGGGAGTAGAACAAGTGAAGCAGGCTCTTTTACTTGAGGAAGAATAATAGGCAAAACAAGCTCCACCAATTATGGGGGAGGAGTAGGTAAAATGGGTGCCTCCTATTGTGGGAGTGGTTGGATTGGAGGTAAAGGAAAGACCAAATTGACCGTATGGATATTATGATCACATGAGTTATTAGTCATGGTCTAAACAATATTTTGATTGGGTGAATGGTTAGGAAAAGGATATTTAAACACATCCATTTTTGATTATCAGGTGAATTAAGGTTATCTAAGATGAGATCACCCCTATCAAACATTTCTTGAACAATGTTCTTGAATGTTTTATAGTTATTAGAATTGTGGCCTTTGACTCGATGGTAGACACAAAACTCATCCTCCTTGTGCCAAGTAGGAATAGGATGGGAGGATCAAAATATATAGGAGGATTTATTTGAGGAAGGGTTATGGATCCTTATTGTAATATTTTTTCCAAAATGGAAGTATATGACTCCCCAATGGGAGCGTATCATCTTTATTCACACCATTGTTTGAATTACTTGGTCAGATTTGGTGAGGTTGACGAATTAGGTTAGTTTATGGTTGTGTAAGAATATTATTTAACAACCACCATATTGGTGAAGCCTTTATATTTGTGGTTAGAAAGATAAGGTTTAGAAGAAGAGGAGTCATTTTATTTGGAATTGGCATTCTTACTATGCAACTTGACTCTATCTTCATCTATAGCTCAGATCTCAAGTTTCTACACTATTGTAAAGGCTTCATCAAATATGTAGAAAGTTTATACTCAGAGTGTGGATGAAATGTGCTTAGCACATACCCTTGATAAGAGATAAATAAGCTTAGGTTGGGGTAAATATAAGGAGAGTTTATTTATTAAGCCTCTCTAGCGAGCAACAAAATCTATGATAGACTTGTCATCAAATTGTTTAATAGAATAAAGGTCTGTAATAGAACCTTTTTAGAAATTTTGATAGAGGAATGGTCTAGGAATAATTGTGTGAGTTGGGTAAATGAGAAAAGGGAGTAATAAGTTATAGAGCTATACCAATCTAGGGAAGCACCTGAAAGAGACATAAGGAAGGTGAAAGGTAGTAATGCATCATTGTGCCCTATTAAATAACAACCATGTCTAAATGCTTGAAAATGTTATTATGGGTCCTATTTACTTTGGAAGTGAGTAAATTATGGGAGTTCCCATTGAATTTGATAAGGGAGAATAGGCACAGAAGGATGGATGGGCTCATTTCATATATGATCATAAGATAACACATTCTTTGAACCTGACATAGATGTCTCTAGACTAGACATCTTGTCCATCAACATCTTAATGAGGTCTAGAGGAGGATTGGTTTGGGAGATACCCCATAAGTTATAGGGAACCTGATAAGAAGTAGAGGGAGTGTATGACATAGCTTTCTATGATTATGTTGATGCAACATAGGGATAGTGAGTCATAGGCTGGGGGTAGAAATGAAAGGGGTTTATCCCACTGGGTTAGAGACAATGCTTTTATTGAATGTTATTATTGTAAGTTGGGTTATTGTCATGGTTATATTTGGTGAAGGGTGATTCATAACTTGTGTAATTATAGTTGTGAGAGTAGATGGGATGGGTACCACCAAATTTTGAAATGGGGTTAAACTTGACTGAACTACTTGTGGATGTGAAGGCAGGGAAGTCACAATAAGGTTTAGGTGAGATTGGGTGGTTGGTGATGCTAAACTTTGGACATTATTTATGGGTGGTGATGTTGAGCTTTGGAAATTATTTATGGTTGGTTTACTTATTAAAGTGATGGTTTAGGTAACCATAGGGAACATAGTGGAGATAGATGAAATTGAAGTTATTTTCATTAGAAAATTTGGCATACCATATACTGGGTCACCTAAAGAATTATGGGTTTGGCTCATGGCAAGGTAATGTTGAAGGGCTACCACATTAAAATCAAGAAATATAGAAAAATGTTAATCTCCTTTAGGCATAACAAGAATTTGGTTGGGGTTGGGATTATGCTTTGTATCTGAAGAATACTCCATGATAAAATCAACAACAAGAGGGGAAGGTGGAAGTGGTTGCCAGCTTGCGTAATTGACAAGAATTTTGGCTTGGCTTCATGTCAATACCATGCAAGAAGTAGTATAAATAGTCTTAAAACTTTTTATTAGTAATACAGAGTGAAGAAAAACTAGGTTTGGGTGTAGGTTTTTTTAGCTTGTTGTTTTGAGCAAACTAAAAATAACCAAATTACACAGTCATCGATGTTGATCACTTGACCAATGTCGGTAGGTTAAAGTCTATTGATGTCAGTGGATTCAACCAATGTCGATCAATATGGAGTCCTGGGAGATGAAAAATCCAACATTTAATAAACCTAAAGGCAAAATATAGTCAAAAAAGAGGATGCAAGAGGTTTGTTTAAGGAGGATGAACACTCAAAAAACTTGATATAATATGTTATAGAACCTAAGTATTATGAATAGTGTTGATTTTGTAAATCAATGGAAAAATGTCCTTACCAACTCAAAAATATAGAAAGAAATAGAAAAGTAGAAAAAGAACATACAAACACTAATTATTAACTCCTAGAGATTAATTTTAGTCTCATGTTGGCTTATACCTTAGTCAAATAGTGAGATGAGAGTTTGGTTACCAAAGGTACTAGAAAGAAATCTAGAGCTAGTTTCAGGTTAGTTTTGGTACTAAAGAGGAAATCTATATTAGATGAGGTATGTGGCTTTTTATAGGGGCTTATTCCCCATACTTCATAAACCTAAAGTTAAGATAGGCTGCTTAGCTAGAATATACCTTCTATCTAGAGTTTATACTCCACCAGAGAATGGAGTGGGTTCTCCCTTTAGTGGTGAAATCCAAGTAGGATAGTCAGGTAGGGTAAGGTGATCCACCAGGTGATGAAATCATAATGGGCCTTATCTTAGGGGAGTTTAGATGTTTTTTTTGTGAGTGTGATCTGGTAGTGTAACATGGGTATATTATGATTCATTCATAATGCTTTTAATTAACGAGGTGAGCTAATATGCAACAAGAAAACAATGAAGTAAGTTTTAAACCCAAATCTGAAGTGTTTTGATTTGAATGAAAAAAATGATGAAATAGGAGAAGAGAATGAATTTCACTATCCTAGTGTGTATGCAAGAAAGAGATAAAGAAGATATTCTTTTTAACTTGCAAGAAAAATGATAATTTTATTTTAGAGGTAAAAGAAAGAGAAGAGTGGAAAGGAAGAATAAATTTTAGTTTATTGACTTTAAACATAAAATAAAATGTTAAATATTTTGTTTTGAGGAAAAAGAGAGGGAGAAAGTGAAAATAATGAAAATTTCACTATAATGTACATATATGAATACTTAAAACAAGAAATGAACCCAAGGAAAATTCCAAGGTCCCACTGGGTGTGCCACAAATGTTTCACTACAATTTGAATCTATTTGATGTTTAAGGAGAAATAGATATAAAGGGTAGGAATTAGAGATTAGAGAGAACTTGGATTGGTTACACATCATATCTAGATGATGTTGATCACTCCTCTTTGGCTAGGGAGGACTACCTACAAATAAGAAAGCACTACCACCAAAAATATTTGTTAATAGATATATGAGTGGGCTACTAAACTATGCACTTGTTCCTAAAAGTGTGAAAATTTCTCAGAGATGACAATCCACTTTTTGAAACAAAATGGTAATGAATATCAAGATGAAAGAGAGAGTAAGAGAGAGATATTTTTACCATTATTGCAGTCTGAGTGCAACAGAGAGTGACATAGTGTAAGTAATATGAGTTGTTGGTATTTTTTGGAGGTTGTTTAGGTAGGCTTAGAGAAGTTGATGGAAACACACATTCATTGATGTCGCTTAGGCTTCTAATGTCGGTAAGGAGATATGACTAATATTGGTTATGTGATCGATGTCGGTAGGGGTAGTAGGTTCTCATGAGGTTGAAAGAGACTTTTTTGAGCTAGGAGGTAGTTGTTGGTCATGTTTGTGAGGTTAGGAAGAGTCATAAAGAAGTGGGTAAGACTCAAGTGGGTCTAGATAGAAGGTTGGTATGTTTAAAGTAGAGGGAAACAAGTGAAGGAGTTTTACAACTCCTCCATAGGGAGATTCAGGATGTTCATAAAATGATAAATAATATAACATAAAGTAATTGTAAAATGACCATTTAAAAGAATTAAAAAACATAGAGATATACTTAGCTAATGAAATGGAAGAACTATGAGTGTCAGATAGATGGATTTGGTGGGGCATGTTGAAGAAATGGGTGAATAGGAAAGACAAGCGTGTGCTATTAGTTTAGAAGAATCTAAGCTCTGTGTAGTCTATCAATTCCTAATCTAGACTAATTTGTGTAGAGTAATGATAAGCTTGGATGTAGAAAATTGAATTTTAAATCCTGTACGTGAATGATTGAGTTTTTTTAATTTTTGTTAACCTGAATATTAGCTTGGAATTTGCCTTAAGTAACCAACATCAGTG
>JARHVA010001539.1:142500-292500 GCA_037957365.1 Torreya grandis | reverse complement strand
ACCTGACTAGATTTATAATGTGATTTGATTGGATCACTCAAACTTTCCAAGTTATAAGTATGATTGGGTTGCATGATTGAGATGAGCACAATGGCCATGTGACAACTCACCTTTTCACCAAGGTTGGGGGCTTGGTCTCCTCCAATATCTATATAGATGTATAATTAGGGGAATTTTTAACTAAAAATAGTCCTCTAAAGAAAATCCCTAGAATATTGAGTATGACATGTGAAAACAATACAAATAACTTAAAATATGACATCATCCCTTAAGGAGACATCACCTAAAATAAAAATATAATTATTTTTATTTATTATATAAACCTTACTAAATCTATAGTTAAGATAACCATATTTATTTTATCCCATCTCTTTCTCTTTAATGTAAAATGTAAATTTTTTGTTTTTTTACATTAAATCAATATATAAGGTATTATAATTTTTTACAAATAAAAAATAACACCAAATTTATTAGAAAAAAAATTCTTTTCCTATTAATGAGAGGGTTATAAGATCCAACTATATTCAAATTATCATAAATTTTCTTTGATATTATTCTTCTCTTTCAAATAGAATGTGATTAGGATGGTATTTCTTTTCCATTCTACCATAAGATTATTTCACTTCACATTGGACAAAAATCACCTTATAAATTCTTAGCTTTTCATAAAAAGTTATTGGAGTGTCACAGTCATAGGTAGCACTAGTTCCAGTCATGGCCACCTTCTAACTTATTAAAAATAGTAAATGTCAATTATGATTTAAGAGGGGAAAAGGGCATGTACTAGTACTATATATATAATTTTTAGTAGGTATTATTGGTGTTGGTATAATTAATTTACTATAGGGGTGTTGCATGACTACCATTTCTATTTTAAATCAATAAAATAGGTGAAAATCTCTTGAATATCATTATAAAGCAATAAAAAAAAGTTTATTATTCATCAAGATGGAGAAAAAGGGAATAAAATTCTAATGATGTTCTTTATTATTCACATATAAGTTTAGACATTGTTTTCTAACTAAATATTTCTTCAAATATAGGAACCTCTCTCTCATATCATAAAATGGAATAAATTGTTTTAAAATCAAAATGGTAGAGCCATGTTAAGAAGATGATTAACCTAAAATATAATTTTGGTTCCTTTAAATCTAAATTTACAGTCCATTTTTTCCCAACCATAACATTTTTCAACATGGCATAGTTGTCTCTCAATTATTAGACTCATATGATTATTAGTAATATATATGGAGGATAATTTGATAGTTGTAGGGATATATTTACTTTTTTATGGTAAAATACAATCAATTTTTTTGGTAGACTGTATGAGATGCATAAACCATCAAAAAATATATAAAGGTTATAATATGTATGAAGCCAACTGGTAAGTTTGATATAGATTTTATATTGAATTCAATTTGGTATTAATAAGAATAGAAAGGAGATTCATATTAAATGGTTAACCAAAAATCAGGTTTGAAAAATATTATCAATATAGAGAATTAGATTATAATGAGGTGTTCCTAAACCTTTTACAATAATTTAATAATAATACACCTTATTGATTGAGGATAAAGCTTGACTTAGTGATTTACCATGTAAATTTTTTTTTCAGAGTCATTTTCATTTTCCCTTTATTACCGTGCAATACTTATGAATTGTATTTAAGAATGGTGGCCCTTAATGGTTTGATACCTACATAGAAGGAATCATATATTTTTTAATTGATGTACCATTCCAACATATATTAAAATATAGGGAAAACCACCCATCCACTTCATGTTTTCCATTAATAGTCCTTTTAATTTTTAATGAGCAGTAGTCATGAAATAGAGGAACTTGTGTAATAATAAATATTCTTGTTTGGATTTCAATAATTATAGGAATGTTGCATGCTCTATTGGGTTTTAAATTACATAAAATTTTACATCCTTGCGTTCAAAGATCAAGATCAGTTACTTTGGACTCTTTGTATGGGACTACACAAGGGAAATTTCACCTCTTTATCTCTTTTTCACCTCTTTCCCACTCCAATCCAATAGATTTTAATTTTTAGCTTATCAAAATACGTAAAAAAATGGTTTGAATGGGGTCTCAAAATTTTAAAAATGAATATCCTAATCTATAGACACTTAAATAGTAACGTGAGTTTGTCTTAAATCTTAAAATTGAATAAATTTAGTGTAGGGACTATTGTCAATAAAACTTGCACCCTTGTGTAGGTAGTTTTAGGCCTTCATAGTCTGCTAAAACATGGAAACAATCCTAGGTTGTGGGTGACCTAATTAGTGGAGTGAGTCTCTAGACCTAAGGGCTAGCTCCCTTTAGTGTATCAATTAGGATCTTACTACTCTACAATATAATCTACTTGGGAAACAGGAGAAAGAAAACTTGAAAGAAAATCCTACTGAATGATGGTAATACACCTAAATAATTGGTTGATCCACTCAACTAGATCTCTTAAAAAACACTGATTTAGACAATAGAAAGGCTAAAATTTCAACTCTAATTAACCAATATGCATAAATATTTCATGAAAAGGTTTGATCTAGTAACTAAAACTTGAGGGAAATAAAAGAATAGGCCTGATTGAAGGAACTAATTAGCCATTTGCATCCACTAAAATTCTATCCAAAAGACACTTAAATATAGAGCATGACCTACATAATTTGACCAGCTAGTAACTAGGTAAGAATCAAGACTTGGCAAGGAAGAAAAATCTATCACTTATGAAAATCAATGACAAAATACACTATACCAACTTGCTAGAAATTGAAAACAATAGTCCTTCTATTAATCTAAAAAATGTTACAACTAACTCTTTGGTATAATTTTGTCTTTCCAAAAGAGGGATACAATTCAAGGCTAAAAATCCATCTTATATAGAAAAATACACAACCAAGAGGTTGGCGTTGAAAATAGAAGAAGAAGACAACTCTTTCATTAGCCCAAGTCTAATTTTTGTTATGCCAAGATAACAAAGCCTTCTAAATTTGTCTTTTTTTTTCTTTTATCCTACATGAAAATCCTTTGGCATTAAAAAATAGATAGTGGGCTCAAGCTTGGACTTATCTACCTCATACATGATATCCACACCCACCTCCAAAAATGAAACTCTTCTTGAGTTGCTAGAATGTTTGAAAGGCTTCTCTTTGTATGAAAACAATGCTAATGCTGAAATTAGAATTCCATTTGAACTATTGGAACATTTTAAAACCTTGGAACCAATAAGAGTGCATGTATGTAAATCATGTTAATTTCTCCAATGTTAAACAACTTGAGTCTTTCATGTAATGAGTCTCCATCTTTAGAACTGAAGGTGTCATGCTAAAATGATTACACCTAGATGTGTCTAATCATTCTTGGACCACTTTTCATGAAGAAACCTTTAATATATATATATATATATATATATATATATATATATATCTTGATTTATCTAGCTCTTTGTTACTATTCATGTTCATTAGAAATTTGTCTATATATTTTCCCCCTTGCATGTATTTGTCTTGGGTTTATTCTTGTTTATCTAGCTCTTTGTTACTATTCATGTTCATTAGAAATTTGTCTATATATTTCCCCCCTTGCATGTATTTGTCTTGGGTTTATTCTTGTAGGCCTTTTCATCTCCTTTCTTTGTCTTTTTTCATTGGCCTTCAGAATTCTATTAAGTCATTTTCTTATGGACAAATTGTCCATGAAAATATATTTTAAATCAAACTTTCACCCCTATGAAGGTAGTTTTAGGCCTTCACAATCTACTGAAACATGGAAATAATCCTAGGCTATGGGTGACCTAATAAGTGGATTGAATCTCTAGATTCTAAGGGCTAGCTCCTTTTGGTGTATCAATTAGGATCCTTGCTCTACACTACAAAATATCTGGGAAAAGAGAGAAACTTTAAAGAAAATACTATCTAATGATCGTGATATACTTGAATTATTGGTTGATCCACTCAATTGGAGCTCCTGAAAACACTGATTTAGATAAGAGAAAGGCTAAAAATTCAACTCCAGTTGATCAATATGCATAAGTATCTCATGAAAAGGTTCTATCTTGTGATCAAATATTGAGGGAAATAATGGAATAGGCCTGATTCAAGGCACTAACCAACCACTTACATCCACTATAAACTCAGCCAAAAGACATTAAACATAGAACATGACCTACATAATCTGACCAATTAATAACTAGGTAAGAATCAAGACTTGACAAAGAAGAAAACTCCATCAATTATGTAAATCAATGACATAAATACACTATACCAATAGTTGGAATCTAAAAAAAAAGTCTTATTAATCTAAAAAAGGTTACAACTCAATATTTGGCATAATTTTGTCTTGCTAAAAGAGGGATACAATTCAAGGCTGAAAAGCCAACTTATATAGAAAAATACACAACAACCAAGAGGTTGGCATTAAAAATAGAAGAAGACAACTCTTTAATTATCCCAAGTCCAATTTTTACTATCCAAAGATAACAAGACCTCTAAAAATAATATTATTTTGTATTATGCCTTACATAAAAAGTTCTTTGGCATTGAAAATGGATAGTGGGCACAAACTTGAACTAATCTGCCCCATGCATGATGTCTACACCAATCTTGGATTTCTTGACTTAAGCTTGAACTAATTTGAAGATGAATTGGAATGTGAGAATGTCTTATATTTCATGGAGAGCATGAGTGGATGTGACACTTATCAATTAGTCAACTAGATCTCAAGACTAGTCCACCTCCAATGGTCTCCACTTGAATTTATGGAATGTTTGAAAGGCTCAAAACAAAACAAGAGTGCATGCATGAAATCTCTTTTTAAGCTCTCCAATGTTAAACTCTTTGAGTTCTTCATAAAAATGAGTCTCTATTTTATAACTGAAGGTTTCATGTTTAAAATGGTTATACATCTTGGACATGAATAATCTTATTTATGGTGTTTGCATACTTATTAATCTATTTATTGATTGTTGAAATCCCTTGCTTTATCTAGATCTTCATTTATATGAATGTTTTGCTATTTATCCATGCTATATTTTTCTTGTGAAATTTCCTTTGGCTTTATCTTTCTTAGACTTACTATCTAGTTTTCCCTTTCTATGGCCTTATCCATTGGGATATTGACCTCTTCCCTTTGGACTATCTATCAAGTCATTTTTCTATAGATAAATTATCTATGGGAATTATCTTAGACTTCTATCCTCAGAAAAAAATTCTAAGACTTGTCCTTTTGAGCCTTTATTTGTACATTTCCTTAGGTAAATCTTCCAAAGGAATTCCTTTGAACAATTTTTCTGAAGGAATTCCTTCAAAATTCTTGTCCATTTCACTTTCCCTTGTTTAAACCTTCTAAAGGAATTCTTTCAGACAATTTGTTTGAAGGAATTCCTTCAGACATCTTGTTCATGTATTTATCTTTTTTCCCATGGACAATTTGTCCATGAGAATTCTCTCAAGATTTCCCTCTCTTCTAAGCCCTTCCTTTAGATATTCATCTTTGGACAAAAAGTTTGAAGCTCTACCACTTTACTCTCTCCTTTCTTTTGGACAAATTATCTAAAAGAATTGTTTCAGTCTTTTACTTATCACATTTGTCTTTGAACATAAAGTCTATGACCTTTTATTTCTACTTGTGCCTTTCCTTGTAGTGGCTTTCCCTAAGGGTACATACCCTTTAGGATTCCTGCAATGAACCTTCCTAAAGGGTACATACCCTTCAAGATTTTTGTAATGACCTTTTGGAAACTTAATGAACCCTTTGGTATTCCCTTTGAAGTTTGTGAAGTGAACCTTCCCGAAGGGTAGATATCCTTCAGTTTTCTTGCCAATGTCCTCTTTCTAAAGGCATGTACCCTTCAGGCTTTTAACTTGAATTTTATTGAAGGGAAACTAACCCTTCAAAAGCTTCCAAATGCTCCTTTTCAAAAGGAAGTAACCCTTCAAAGTTATGTAAATGAACCTTTTTGAAGGGCAGATACCCTTCAAAATTTTTCAAATGGCCCTTTTAGATTTTTGAATTGTCCCTCTAGCACATGAAACTTCCCTTCGAGCTTTTTAAATAACCCTTCAACTTTTCCAAAAGACTTTCTTTTAGATATCTCTCTCACAGACAATTTCTTTAGACAAAAAGTTCAAAGGAAATGTCCCTTTGGATCCTCTATTTTTGAACTTTACTGAAGAGAAGTTACCTTTTGGGATTTATATAATGTCCCTTCAGAATCATGACAAGCCCTTCTAAAGTACCCTTCAAGAAAATTATAATAGTCATTTGGCCTTTGGAAAATAGTCCTTTAACCTTTCTGTATTGTATTATTCCTCTTGTATTTCCTTCAGACAAAAATATAAAGGAATTCTATCTTAAGTCTTTTCAAAGTATCCCCTCAACCTAGTCCTCTTCCCCTTCTTTGAAATGCATGTTTAAGAAAAGTTATGAATGATAGAGGTTTCAATTTTGACTTGTAGGGTCAAAATTGTCAACATTTTGGTGACTCAGCTGGGAAGCATGCCTACTATGCTTGATAAATTAGACCATAAACATGATATTGAACTCACAAAATAATGGTAAACATGGTCCATGACTACAAATCTCCTTTGACCAGACAAGAAGTAACCTTCATCCTTCAAAATAAGAAGGGAAACACATGAAAATAGGAAAACTAACTAAGAAGCAAATGTGCACATAAACATTTATTTGAACAAAATAGAAAGAAACTAATGTGCTTGAACAACACTTGGAGGAAAGCAAAATAAACTATGTATAAGGAACTTTGCTCTTTAATAGATTTTTTTTAGATGTATCCCATTGACTGGGATTGGAAGCTCCTGACCATCCAAGTTTGAAAGTTGGAAAACTTTGTGGGATTTGCATCTGAAAATTGTGTATGGGCCACTCTAAAGGGAATAAAACTTTATGTGCCTTCCTGGTTTAACTCTATCCTCATCCCACTTGAAGACAAAATCTCTTTCTTTGAAACTTCATGAAGATGGTCCTTTGTCAAAATTTCTCTTCACCTGTGCTTGATGAATTTCCATGGATAACATGGAGTAATTTATTGTCTCTTCCAACTCCATAAGATCATCATACCTAATTTCCATAGGCTCAATCTCTAGCAACTCAAGCTGATGCATTGGTTTCAAAGCAATAAATTCAAGAGAAATGGGTAACCTTGATTCTTTACCATAGACCAAATTGTATGGAGAGTTGGCTATTGATCTTTTGTAGGTGATCCTATCAGCTCATAGAGCTGAATTTAACTTGAGATGCCATGACCTCTGATTGTCTTCAATAATCCTCCTTATACTCCTCAATAGGTTATTATTCATAGATTCAACAAGGCCATTGCCTTGTGGATAATATTTTGATGAAGTGCTGAGGTAAATTTCATGTTGGACAACCCATTGACTAATCCTAGATTCAAAAAAATCCATTTCATTATCAAAAATAATAGTTGAGGGAACTCCAAACCTAGTAAGCAAACCTTCATAGAAATCAAAAACATTAGTTTCTTTTGCTTCTTTTAATGCTATTGCTTCTATCCAATGTGTGAAGTAATATTTACCAGTTAGAATCCATTTATGTCTTGAAATTGAAGGAGAATTAATGAGGCCAATAAAGTCCAATCCCCATTGGACAAAGGGCTGATCCATTGCTATTGGCTGAAGAGGTATGGCTACAAACTTCACTTTTCCTACAAACATAACACATTGTTTGCACTTTCTAACCCATACATGGCAATAGTCAAATATACTAGTCCAATAGTACCTACTTCTCATGATCTTAAGAGCTATAGTTCTTGTAGAAAAATGTCCACCACCATGTCCATCATGGAATTCTTTAAGCAATCTATAATTTTGGCTTGGTTCTACATATCTTAGAAACATTCCATTGATATCTTTCTTGAATAAAACACCATCAACAAGCAAAAATAGAATTGATTGTAATATGAAATACCTTATTTTTGAAGCACTAAGATGAGAGGAATAAATACCATCTTGGAGATGGCTTACCAAGTCATGAAACCCGCTATAAGGTGAGGTATGACCAGCTACAACCTCTTCATCATTTGACACTAAAACAAGCTCATTAGCCTCTTACAAGTCTTGTGTTAGATGCTCACACAATATTTTGCCTCTAATCAACTTTGTGACCTTAATTTACATATCATACTCCATTCCCTTAGTTATCCAACCAATTCTCTTCTCATTTATATATTTGTTCAAAAGGAGCTCCTTGATGCTTGGATGTGCAACTATTAGGTGTATCTTGTTATTAGAAAACAAGTATCTAAACTTTTAAAGAAACTTTATAATTGAAAGGAAATGTTTTTAAATAAAAGAATACCTAGTTTCATACTCATCCAAGCATTGAATGAAGAAGGCTATTGGATGATCTAAAGCCTCATGATTTCGCTACATAAGAATGCCTGAAATGGTGTCCATGTTAGCATAAGTGTATAAAATGAAATATTTCATGAAATCTAGATTTATAAGCATAGAAGCACTATCTATTGCCTTATTAATATATTCAAACCCTTTTATTTCTTTTTTGGACCAAATAAAGTTCTATTTTTTCTTTAGCATGGCTATAAGTGTATTATCTAAAATGACAAAATATATCTCCTTATGAAATTGATTTTCCCAAAGAAACTTTGCAAAGACTTTTTGTGCCTAGGAAAGGAGAGTGCAAGAATTGATTAAATCATTTCAGCATTTATGCTTAAACCATGCTTTGAAATAACACGTCTAATAATCTTACCTTTATGAACCAAAAAAACATACTTTTTGGGATTTAGAGATACCCCAAATTGCCTACACCTTTCAAACACTTGCTTGAGATGAACCATGTGATCTTCTATATTATTTTAAAATAATGTTATATCATCCAAATAAATAAGTACAAACCTATAAAGAAGGCCTTGGAATGCCATATCCATGGCTCTCTAAAAGGTTTCTATAGAATTAGATAAAATAAATGGCATCTTTTTGTATGCAAATGTCCCCCATTTAGTTGTGAAGGCTATCTTAAAATAGTCTTCTTCTTTGAGCAAAATTTGATTGTAGCCACTATATCCATCCGACAAAAAAAACCTCTCTGAACTTGCAATAAGCTATAAAATTTGTTCCATTGATGGAAATAGATAGTGATATTTAAGTGAAGACCTATTCAAATCATGGAAGTCAATGCACAAAAGAATCTCACCATTCTTCTTTCATTTTGGAACAAAATTTGCCACCCAAGTTGAGTGCTTGATTGGAAATATAATAGCTAATTCTATGAGCTTATGAAGCTCAACTCTCATCAAAGGTTCAAGCTTAGGATTGATTGGCCTTTGTCTTTGTCTTATTGGTTTAGTCTCCTCCTTTAACTCAATGGTGTGTTGAGCCAAACTTGGATCAAATCCCTTGAGATCACTATAATGCCATGCAAATACATTAGTACAACTTGTACATAACTCAATGAAATCTTGATTTTGTGAAGGAGTGCATACCTTACCCAACTTCAAAATCTTACCAACTACAATCTCTACATTGGCATAGTGTTTTTATTTTATTGACAAGGATGACTTCTCCTTCCTTAACTCATCATCACCATTGAAAATGTTCTCAAGTGTGACCAATCCCTTGGGCAACTTATTTATTTTTAGTTATACAATCTGATCACCATATTGATGTAAGTGATTTAATTAGTTTCTTGAGGAAAACTAAACCTCCTCTCGTAAGAATATAATAATTTGATTATCATCTTTGAATGCCTACCAATTCTCATGATTATCTAGAATAGAAGGCCTTATAACTACCTTTATATGTGATTGAATTTTCTCACATTTTATATTAGCTAGGATGCTAAATTGGGGGCCAATAGTAGCCAGCCTATCAACATGTTTATTCTCATCTCTTGGTACTACTTGAATGTTAAAAGCTTGAAAATATTCAAGTAAATCCCAAATTATATGCTTGTAAGATTCAAGTAAATATTTTTTACATACATTCAACCATATCACTTGGTGAACTACAATCTCACTATTACCAAACACTTGCAAAGAATTGACTTTCATCTTCCTAGCCCATTGAAAACCATGAACTAGTGTTACATACTTAGCAATATTGTTTGAACAACCAAAATAAATTTTAATAGAAGAGAAATACCTTTATTTTGTTGGAGAAACCAACATCATTCCAGTGCTAGTTCCATGATTATTCCTTGATCCATCAAAGTACAATTGCCACAAACATTCTTTAGACTCATCTTCTTTGACCATGGCTGGAATTGATGCATCATTACCATGAAGGCAATACACACCAAGACCTTCTTATTCAATCAGATTATAAGGATGATGCTCATGCAAGGTAGAATCCCACTCATTAAGAAACAAATTTGGAACTCCATCCAAAGTTGATTCCTTTTCTACATCACTAATTTCTAGAACATCATCTGAGATAATATAGTTAATAATCACAACACTTGGCATATATGGATCCATATGAAAACATGAAATAGGATCAAAATGAATTGTTACCTTAGTACCATACCTAGTTTTGAATAATAAATAAGTACAATTAGCTGATAAATATCCCCGATCTTTGAGGTGAAATCCCTTGAAAGACACATAGTAAAGTAGGGAGGCAAATCTACCACAACAACATCCTATTGAATAGTAACATTGAGACATGCATGTAATGTCAATTTTATATCCTTGATGATGCCTACCATATTCATTGGTGACCCATCTAATTTAAAAACTCCTTTAGTATTTGGCTCATAAATAAGTCCAAGCTTATCTACAATCTATTTAGGCATGACCGTACTACTAGCTCCACTATCCACCATATAGTTACAAACCAAAGTATCACCTACTATCAAAGAAAGGTAGAAAGGAGGGGTTTTATTTTATTTTACCTTAGTTTTATCAACCTTTTCCATCTTATCTACTTATTATACCTACTGCTTAGTTAGCTGATCTGAATTAACTAAGACAACCCCTTCTTTCTCAACTAGTTTTGGAGATAATTCAAGAGTTGAAAGCTCTTGGATGAGATTATCCTTTTGTCCTAGAATGGAAAGGGAATAACACATGATAATTCTGATGTTAGACTTATTCATCTGATCTACTATACTAAAATGAGATCCACTAACCCTTGGCTATACTTTTTGAAGCACTGGTTATTCATGAACTAGAGGTAGTTGATTAACTTTACTAACCTCTGTATTCTAATTTTTCTAAGTTGTAGGGATAACAAGTTGCTCTTTTATACTATTATAAACAACCCTAGGAGTACTTAAATAATTTTCCATCTCTTGAAGCTCTTTAATGTCTCTTCTTTTAGTTCTAGTTACAACTACAACTTGACCACTTCAATTGCTAGTTTGAACACTTTGATTAAAATAAACATGATCATCTACTTGCCAATTGACATTAATGGCATCATGCTAACTTTAAACTTATTGAGTCTCCCCATGTGATGCCAAACCTATATCTTGGTTTAACCTCCTAGAAAATAAAACTCTTCTTGTGTCATCTGTGGTATGGTGATGTTCTATGATATTAAGGCTTGATGTTGAGCATTATTGAGATTTGAGGGATGCCAACTTGAATATTGCACCAAGTTATTTTGAGGTGGGGTTAGAACAATGGATTTTAAAGTGGAATGATAATTAAGATTAAGTGAAACATATGGCTTAGATAGATTTATGGCTCCTTATACTTGATAAGGTGATCTATCTCTTTGAAACCCTGATAAGGAGGATTTTGATCTTTGAATGGTTGATAGGTGTTCTAATTTTGCTATTGATAGGGCCTATTTGATTGAAATTTTTACCTTTTGAGCTGCACTATTTCATTCCCAAAAGATTGTAAAAATATTTTCAACTCTCTTATCTCACTCACTTGGCTAGTAGGGGTTGTAATTTGAGCTTGAGGTGCTAGAATAGGAGCTAAAGATGGAATTTGAGGAACTTGGGGATCTTGAGGGGCTAGTATATAACTTATTTTTAGAAATATAGGCATTGTAGGTCTTGGAGAAAACTTATCAGCTTGTATCAAACTATTTTTTACCCTTATTAGAACCTCATAAGCATTTGGCAAGGTAATACCACCCATTAACTATATCATCACACTAATGTCAAAATTAAGAGCTTTAAAATAGTATAGAAATGAAAATTTAGAGGATCACCTAATCAATGCAGGTATCGTAGTCTATGTCTTTTGGAATTTGAGGTTAAAATCAGACATGAACTCACGAGGAGCCCTTATTATAGTGATCAATTGCTCAACTAAAGATAGGTGATCAGATTTATCCTCAAATTGCTTGACTAAGGTTGCACTTAATTCATCCTAGGTGGAAATAGAGTTAAATGGTAGATTTATATACCATTACAATGCTTTTCCTTTGAAGGAGGCAACCAACAATCTAATAGCAACATTATCCTCAAAAACATTATGGACTGAACAGAGATTAGCCACATATTAGATATGCTTAATAGGGTTTATTTGATTTTTTCCTGTGAATAATGGGATGCTCTTAAGGGAAAACACTAGAATACCATCAAACTGGTCCAAATTTTGTGGGATACCTCTATTGAATGGAGAAAACACTTGATTTTTGATGGCCATTTAAATAGTGGGGGATTGGAGTGTTTAGAAAAATAAGTTGACTAGACTACTATTTTGAGTATATGGTTTTTCCCTCTTAAACCTTTATCTTTTATATGATAAAAATTCAAAAGGAGTACCTTTAGTTTTTGACCTTATGGTAACCTTTGGCATGAATGAATTGCCTGAAAGATGTTATGAGCTCTATAACTTGATGATATCTTCTTTTACTACAAAATTTCTTCAGATATGCAAAGAATTTCTTCATGGTCCCACCGAGCATGCCAAAAATTGTTATCAATTAGACTTACACCATTGTGAAGGTAGTTTTAGGCCTTCACAGTCTATTGAAATAGAAGTAATCCTAGGCTATGGGTGACCTAATTAGTGGATTGAATCTCTAGATTTTAAGGGATAGTTCCCTTTGGTGTATCAATTAGGATCCTTGCTATATGCTACAAACTATCTAGGAAAAGAGAGAGAAACTTGAAAGAAAATCCTATCTAATGATGGTGATACACCTGAATGATTGGTTGATCCACTCAATTGGAGCTCTTAAAAACACTAATTAGACAAGAGAAAGGTTGAATCTTTAACTCCAATTAACCAATATGCATAAGTATTTCATGAAAAGGTTCTATCTTGTGATGAAATATTGAGGGAAATAATGGAATAGGATTGATTCAAGGCAATAAACAATCACTTAAATCCACTGTAAACTCATCCAAAAGACATTAAACATAGAACATGACCTACATAATCTGACCAGCTAGTAACTAGGTAAGAATCAAGATTTGACAAGGAAGAAAACTCTATCAATTATGTAAATCAATAACATAAATACACTATACCAACAGTTTGAATCTAAAAAAAATAGTCCTATTAATCTAAAAAAAGGTTACAACTCAATATTTGGTATAATTTTGTCTTGCCAAAAGAGGGATACAATTCAAGGCTAAAAAGCCAACTTATATAGAAAAATACACAACCAAGAGGTTGAAATTGAAAATAGAAGAAGAATACAACTCTTTCATTAGCCTAAGTCCAATTTTTATTATCCAAAGATAAAAATACCTCTAAAAATAATATTCTTTAGTATTATGTCTTGCATGAAAAGTCATTTGGCATTGAAAATGGATGGTGGGCTCAAGCTTGGACTAATCTACCCCATGCATGATGTCTACATCAATCTTAGATGTCTTGACTTAAGCTTGACCTGATTTGAAACTAATTTCAAATGTCTTCTATTGAATGGAGAGCATGAGTGGATGTGACGCTTGTCAATTAGTCAACTAGAGCTCAAGACTAGTCAACCTCCAATGGTCTCCACTTGAACTGCTAGAACATTTAAAAGTCTTAAAACAAACAAGAGTGCATGCATAAAATCTCTTATTAAGATATCCAACATTAAACTCCTTGAGTTCTTCATGAAAATGAGTCTCCATTTTAGAGCTAAAGGTCTCATGTTTAAAATGGTTATACATCTTGCACATGTCTAATATTGTTTATGGCTATTTGCATGCTTATTAACCTATTTATTGACTATTGAAATCCCTTGCTTTATCTGGCTCTTCATTTCTATACATGTTATGCTATTTGTCCATGTTATATTTTTCCTATGGAATTTCCTTTAGCTTTATCTTTCTTGAACTCACTATCTACTATTCCCTTTCTATGGTCTTATGCATTGGGCTATTGGCCTCTTCCCTTCAGACTATCTGTTAAGTCATTTTTTTATGGATAAATTATCCATGGGAATTGTCTTAGATTTCTGTCCTCAAACAAATGGTCTGAGACTTATTCTTATGAGCCTTTATTTGTAAATTTCCTTGGGTAAATATATATAAGGAATTCCTTCAAATAATTTATTTGAAGGAATTCATTTAAACTTCTTGTCCATTTCACTTTCCCTTATTTAAACCTTCTGAAGGAATTCCTTTAGACAATTTATCTAAAAGGAATTCCTTCAGAATTCTTATTCTTGTATTTCTCTTTTTTCCTATGGACAATTTGTTCATGGGAATTCTCTCAAGCTTTATCTCTCTTTTGAGCCCTCCCTTAGGATATTTATCTTCAGAATTTTTTTTTGAAGCTCTACCAATTTGCTCTCCTTTCTTTCAGACAAATTGCCCAAAAGAATTGTTTCAGTCTTTTACTTATCACCTTTGTCTTCAGATAAAAATTCTGTGCCCTTTTATTTCTACTTGTGCCTTTCCTTGTAGTGAATTTCTTGAAGGGCACATACCCTTTGGGATTCCTGCAATGAACCTTCTTGAAGGGCACATACCCTTTGGGATTTTTGTAATGAACTTTTGGAAACTGAATGAACTCTTTGACATTTTCTTTCAAGTTTGTGAAGTGAACCTTACCGAAGGGTAGATATCCTTTGAGATCCTTGCCAATGTCCTCTTTCAAAAGGCATATACCCTTTAAGATTTTGACTTGAAATTTCTTGAAGGGAAAGTGACCCTTGAAAGCTTCCAAATGCCCCTTTTTGAAAGGAAGTAACCCTTCAGGCTTATGTAAATGAACCTTTCCAAAGGGTAGATACCATTTATATTTTTGCAAATGGCCCCCTCAAATTTTTTAATTGTCCCTTTGGCACATGAAAATTCTATTCAAGCTTTTGAAAGAACCCTTCAGCTTTTCCAAAAGACTTTTCTTTCAGACATCTCTCTCACAGACAATTTCTTTAGACAAAATTTTGGAAGGAAATGTCCTTTTAGATCCTCTATTTTTGAA
This sequence comes from Torreya grandis, assembly GCA_037957365.1. Lineage (NCBI taxonomy): Eukaryota > Viridiplantae > Streptophyta > Pinopsida > Cupressales > Taxaceae > Torreya > Torreya grandis. Next base: position 277,172 of record JARHVA010001539.1, on the reverse strand, counting down.
CTTTCTCAAAGGGAAATTACCCTTTAGGATTTCTATAATGTCCATTTGAAATTGTGACAAGCCCTTCCTGAGTAACCTTCAAGAAAAATGTAATAGTCATTCGGCCTTTGGAAAATAGTCCTTCAACCTTTTTGTAATGGACCATTCCTCTTGTATTTCCTTCAGATAAAAGTTTGAAGGAATTCTATCTGAAGCATTTTCAAAGTATCCCCTCATCTTGGTTCTCTTCCCCTTCTTCGAAAGACATGTTTAAGTAAAGTTGTGAATGATAGAGGTTGCAATTTTGCCCTGTAGGGTCAAAATTTTCAATAGGGACTACACATAAATGGAAGAATAAATGATTAATTATTATATATTTTTAGATTTATCACCATCATAGACTAAATATGATGTTTGTATTAACTGTATTTGTGTTTTTAAACCTTAAAATATAATCATTTTTTAATTTTTTATGGAATAATTTATTCATATTGGAAGATAGAAGTTATGTTGGTTTGAGAGTTGTGTTTTCCTTTTGTACACAAGAACATTATTCAATCAATATCTATAACACAATATGGTATAAAACTAAGAGTACTAGAAACAATCACCTTTTATTATAATGTAGATGAAATAGGGTTAACCTAGAAATTTTAATAATTAATTTTGGTATTGAGGAGTTTAAAAGAGTAGGTGGTGACAATATACCATTTTCATTTTGATTTTTTATTAATCCCTTTGATTGAATATTATTTTTACAATTTTGAGGTGTATAGATCTGGATTTATTTATAATTAAATTAGTCACTTTCTAAATATTGATTAGTATAATTATTATAATTACCATATGATGTATATAAATTATAAATGTGTCTAAGCTAATGTTTATAATATTCTCATCCATTAAAAAGAGATAATGCTCATATAAATTTTAATGATAATGATATGATTTGGTTTAAGTTACAAGTAATATTTCAAATTTGTGACCTAGGGCTCTAAACACCTATGATATGATCATTAGCACTAGAGATTTGTCATATTTACTTATTTATAATAGTTGCAATCACTGCTTTAATTTTATGTATTCTATAAAATATAATTTTTGGGTAATATTGTTCAATTTTAAAAATATAACATTTAATATGAGAAGTATGATTTTATATCCATATATACATTAAGAATATATAAAAATATATTAATAGATTGTTAAAAAATTTGATGTAAGATGAAATTTTAAACAGACTATCAAATTTTTTGATGTAAAATAAATTTTTACACACACACACACAACTGTATTAAATTTAAGATGGAGTTCTATGCAGATTGATATTATTTTATTTTACTATAAACTATACTAACATTAAAAAAGTAATTATTAATAAATAATGATCATTCAAAATTTTTATGATAGGCAAGGTCAACAGTATAATCACTCACATCAAGTATGTACCATAAAATCATCACAAAACATTTTTGTTTTAAAAATTAAACTAAACCTAATATGAAATAAGTCTTGTTAAAGGTAAAGTGTTATAATTTTTATTTTTCTAATTAATTAAAATATAACCAATAATCATATTATTTTATTCTTAAATATTAATATTAAATATTTATTTTTATATATTATTATTTTTTAATTTATAAATATCAAAATTTTGTTCTTTATATAAATTTAAAAATATACAAATATATTTTATAATAATATACTAAATTTTATTATTTTATTTGATTAAAATATAAAAATAAAAATAAAAATAAAAATATTGAAATATTTTCTTTATATTTTCAAATAATAGATGTCATGTCATATATTTACTCTTAAAATATAAAAATTATTATTTCCAAAAACAATTTTCCATGTTATATACGTTTATTATTTTAAATATTTATGCAATGTTTATTGCAAAAGTAATAAACCATATAAATATAGTCTCTAATAAACCATATTAAAAAGACTTTATTTGATTTTTTTTTTTAATTTAAAAAAGTGCCATGGATAATGGATGGGAAAAACATTTTTTTTGGCAAAGGTTATGATATTGTTATAAAGTATTTAAAAAAAAAAATTAGAAAGGTAACGTGTTTTTTAAAGAAGGTATTCTAATTTTTTAAGAAAAGTATTATATATTTATGTAATATATATTTTTTAAGTTGTATTATATCTATTTAGAAATATAAATTATATTAATAAAATATGAATTAAAAAAATATAGTCACTTAAGATTGAGTTTGATTTTTGAAGATGAAGTTGTTTAATATTTATTTTAAAAATAGAAAGTACAGTGAAAAATATTTTTATAATTTATTATGTAAATGTGTGAACTCATTTAATCTATGTAATTAAATAATTTATTATTATATGAATTTAAATTATTAATGAAATTAATTATGTGTGTGTGTGTGTGTGTGTGTAAATTTTTAGGAAGCCCACTTTACTTCTATATTTTCCCTAATGGAACTTACAAGTTTCCAAATTATCTAATCTCAACTCCAAGGCTTCATAAGAAAGCATCTCTTTCAATCAAATTTCTAAAAGTAAACATGGTTGTATTGATACATAGGTGTACTTCTAACCTTGATCTCTTTAAATTCAAGCATTTCAAATTCTTTAAATTATAGATTATATGGACTAATTATATATTGTAACATGCTCTTCATTGTAGGTCAGTCATTAGAAATTCACTCAAGTGAGACTCACACAAAGACAAGGTGTGTTATACACACCCAAATATACATTTATTTCCTTTAAAATAACACTTTGATTACTACATTGAATGAGGGTGGGAGGGAAGGGGGAGAATGTAGACACTAAATATGATTTATATAGTACCTCAATCTTATACACTTATAAAATACCTATTATGGTTTATCCTTTAGTTCTAAGACCTTCCCTTATTTAAAGGCTTGTGTTTACTATCTATTGTGCATGATTTGCTTATATATTGGTTTGACCACTATTATTCTAATGATCAGGCCTTCTATGTTGTGTGAAGTGCTATAAAATTGATCATTATCATTCATTGTCAGTTTTAGACATGTACCTATTTTTTAGCCTCCCAAACACTTGTGTCCCATCTAGACACGTGCATTAATGCTAGTGTCCCTTTTCAAACTAAGTGTCTAGTTCCCAAAATTCATCCATTTTACAAATGAAATGTATCCTAAAATTTGGTCTAAGTGCTTTAGTGTAAGATATTTTCAAAAGGGGTTGGTATAGAAAACATCAACCCTCATTTATTACACACCTAAAAAAGACATAGAAAACACTGAGAAATCACAATACAACTTAACAAGATCACTCAATCAAGCATTAACGTGAGAAAATATATCTTATTCACCCCTATTTCTATAGTAGGTATATGAGTAGTATGCCCATAGGTCTAAAATATTGAAGGAACATCCCATGAATTATATGTTCCAAATTATAAGTTAGGTCACTTTATATACTTGATTATTACACATTCCATACTTATGTACACACAAGCCAACATATAGGACAAAAATACATAATTTTGAGGCCCTCTTCAAAGAATTGGATATGTAGGTAATGCCCATTAACAATTGGGTCCTTCAGGTAGCTCGACACTATGTGCCCACTAACCTATTTTTTTCATAGTCACTCTGAGGGTGATGAAGTTATGTTTTTAATCATTTGACAAAGAGTGACAACCTATGCATGAGATATAAACACACTAGAAGAAAGGCAATAAAAAAACTACAAGGCTTTAGGTGGTCGCATCTAGATCTAGTCATTATTTTGTATTAGACACTTATGTCTAACTCAGACACCAACATCATTGTAACCATCTAGATTTGAGGCAAATGTCCAAATTCACATAATGTAAAATATTAGAATCTTATGATTGTTTTAGAATCTTGAGCCAGTTCACTTTTAGCCTATTTCAACATAAGTCTACATACACATAGTAAATGAGCTAAGTACTCTTATTTTCAATTCATTACAATATCAATCAATATGTATACTTTATATTTTTGGTATATCTTAGTATTATAAATTTAGAATGTTGTTTATTTGAGTTTTTAAATCAATTATCTTGCTATAGATCTATGTATCACCCTGTACTTATTCATTTATATATTCTTAACCATAGTGAACCCTTGTACCATAATTCAAATCTAGAGTTAAACATGATATAGTGAATGTGATAATGTATTAAAATTATGCTATTTAAATTAACATCCTATCTAAAAATGTGTTATTTGATTTAACATCCTTTTCTAAAAGTGTGCTATTTATTTTATCATCCTTTTCTAATAACATGTTATTTGATTTAACATCTTATTTTCATACTGTGGTTATTTGATTTGAAATTCAATTTCAAAATATTATAGTTTATCTTAGTGTTAAACCTATGTTGTTGTTTCTTTTGTATGAAAAACTGTAATGGTTGATTGGATATCTAAACCTTCATTTACCATTTGATTTTATGATAATGAGTTTCTATCTAGTGACTTATTCCAACATTAGACTAATGATTGGGGTGGGTGGGGCTACAACCAAATGGTCGGGCTCATGATTCACATTATTTTTTATTTCTTTGTGTCATTAGATATCTATGCTTTGGGTTGATTCATTCTTTACCATGGAATAATTTTTTCTTTGCCAATGACTTCTGAAGGCACTAAGGCAATATATGTTTTGATATAGTCTACATTTTGGTTATAAAATACATTTGATACAAGTTTTTCTCACTATTGGTAGTGGCCCTACTATAATAATTAATTGTATTGGAGCCAAGGTTATAATATGGTAGTCATTTAATACTTTTCTTTGGGCACTTGCTTGTATATTTGTAAAAAAAATATATCATATGTTCAAATCAATAGTAAGGGATTGAGAGTATTGATATTTTATTTTGCATGTTTTAAAACTTGAGATCTCTTGGATTAATTTGATAAGTCTTCATGAAGGAATACATTTGGTTGTTTATAGAAATGGATCATGAGCCACAATAATGGTCTCATATGGTGCCCAAAAATTTCATACTTTTTTGTTTTCTTTTTATGTTTCCATTCCAAAATACTCATAGATATGATGTATACACAAAGTAAATATTAAGTTTAAATATGCTATTTCTATGTTTTATAATATAGTTTAATGGTTTCATATTGGTTTATGTTTTCATGGATAATTAGAATGGAAATATATGTTTTATAATGTTTAAATAGGCTATATCCATTTTTGTAGACATACATGTAGCCCTTGGTTGACTTTAGAATTTAGAGTACCCATAATAACTAGGGAAAACCTACAATAATCAACTAAGTGCACTATATACATGTAAATTAGCACATGATAACCTATGAACTTGAATCCCTGAGGTCTGGCCAAGGCATTTGATATAATATATGAGATAGGGGTTTGTCTAGTTGAGTGGAATGAGATTTTGGATAGGTGGTGGTAATGCATTCTCATGATAAAAGTAAAAGACTTCAAAAACATCCTAATATTCATTGATATAATTTAGTTGCATGGAGATAGATATATAATTACCTTTGATCTTTGATATCATAATAAGGTGGAGTTTTTATTTAATTCTAGGCTTATGGAAATGAGGGAGTTTGGGTGAATGATTTGTAGGAGAAGATTTACTCTATCAGGTTGACTTTGCCTGACCAATGTCATCCACTAAGTGTGAATGATATAAGATAAGGCTAAACTCAAGGAGAAGAAGATGGGATGGATGGGTGACTAAGATTGGATAATTTTATATTGACATCCTCTATTCTATGAGAGAATAATGATAGGTGGATTAAGGATGCACTCTTGTTCTTCTAAAGTGGCTAAGGACTCTATGATGAGGTGGAGAATTGGAATGGATCAAAATACCTCACATATCAACTCAACACTAATGTTAGGATATGTGACAATGGTGGGACCAGGTGATCTAACTCTAGGGAATAGACCATGTTGGATAAGACTTGATGTCTGAAAAAGGGTCATCTAAAAGAGACTAGGTGGAAGCCAGGAAAAGTATATGTGCCTATTTAGTCAATGGCTTACAAAGTGTGCTTGTTAGAATATTGAAGCAAGGATTTTATAGGTATTTTTTATGCATATGGATAATGCTTATTTATGATATTATTTCTTGAATATATGGGTAATGTTTCTGATATGATGTGGTTATTTCCATAGATGGCAAGGCTTTTGTTATTGATTATTTTTTGGCTTTTCTATGTTTTTAACCAATGAATAGTTGCTTGTTGAAAATAAAGTGTTAAAAGTAAAGAATAATAATAAAAAAAAAACAACTAAAATCAAAACACTTTTTAAAATCATTTTCAATGTTTGGAATGCATGCAATAGGAGAGGTAAGAAACCTATACTATAAGGCAATATGATGATTTTTCCTAGATCTATTTGTATGTGAACTAGATGAAATGTTTTTGTTTATTTCGATAAGTTTATGTGAAATAAAATAATTGAATGAAATTAATATATTATGCATAAGTAATATAAGGATAAATCTGATCCAAAACAACAACAAAGAAACACTTTATATGAACTTTGCTTGTAAGTAAACTAGGCTAGCTTTTCAACCTTTCTAACTTGCTACAAATAATATTTTTCTAATGAATTGATAGGATGAAAGAAAAAGATATAAATTATGATTTTTGTTTTAAAAGAGATAAATGATAATTTTTTTAACCCTTTAAAACCAACAATATCAAAAAACTACTACCTTCATATATTCACCTATGGTTGCTTATGTTTCTATGTTTGCATAGGTGATTGTTTCATATGCAATAACTTTTTATAGATCTTGAATAAAAGAAAAGTTGTATTGGATGTAAATGAATTAAATATTTTATAATATCTCTTTTTATAATGATTGACAATATGCATTTTTAACTTGAAAGGAAACTAATCTATTGAATGCAAGTATAAATGAAAAAAACTAATTATGTTTTTGTAGTAAAGATAAATGAAAGAGATAAATATATTTCAATATCAAATTTTATTCATTTCTATTTTTAATGGGAAATTTATTTAATCATAATAAAAATATGTATTAAATCTATTCTAACAAATAAATTGGAAATCAAAATAACTCCAACCTGATTTTGGAATAAACTAGTTGAAGTGCAAGTAGTGTGTTGATATAAGAATCCTCAACATGCTAGATCTGAATGATCTTAAGTATATTAAATAAACTCTCTATCTAGAAGATGTAAAAACTATGGAACAAGATGAAAAAGGGGATAAGATAAAATACATAAAAAGAAGAGTAGATTATTTGTGACTGGTTAATGTCTTGGTTTTCAAGGTCTGTGTTGCTCTCAACAATGACACTTCTTCATTTTTAAATGTGTGGTTTACTAAAAAATACTAGGGGATGGATCTTATATAAATTGTATAAAGGTTATGGATATGAAATATTCTTGATAACAATATCTAATAGTAATTTTTAGATCTGAAATCATGCCAAAATTGGCCTTCTTGTAGGAAGAGAATGGAGTTTACATGGAAGAGTTAAACTAAGTGTGATAATGAGTTCAACTTGAGATAAAATAAATACAAATAAAATTAGGAGACTGAATGAGCTAGGTATGATTGAAAGATAACATAAGTGATAATAATAAATGCAAAGATAATTGTGAAAAACATGTGAAAACAAGAATCATAAGAGCTAATTTTGGAAAGCATTTCCACTATGATGAAACCACCACTTTAAGTAGGGGTGGTTACAAAACCACCACTTATCTTTCCAAAACTTTGATATGAGATTAAAAAAATACCTTTATTTTAATTCATAACTACTCTTCTATAGCAAAACTACCTCTTAGGTTTCAAAACCACTATGATGGTTGTGAAAACTAAGGGGTAGTTCTGTAACTGAGGGGGGTGATTTTGTCACTTGGGGAAGCAATTTTATCACTCATGGTTAGTTTTTAAAACAATGTGAAAATGGATAGGAAGGTCATGATCAAGTGGATTGAAATGGGTCAAAATAATAATGTGGAAGCATAGGGGGTTAGATCTAGAGATTCTCTATGGAACACAAAAAAAGAGGTCATTGCATCATCATCAAATTTATATCATAAATGTCACACAATTAATTTTTATCTGCATACACATTTCCCCATTAGGAGGGTGTCTTATCATGAATTGGAAAGGTTTAGTCCTAAAAAAGTGTACTCAAAGGAAATGGGAGTTTAGAAATACTTACCTTACTTACCTATATGGAGGAACAAAGCCTACCAGGATTCCATGCATCTTACAAACTGAAGACAAGATTCAAGTGTGATTTTTTAAAGCATGAAAGTAGGATATGTAATTGGAACAAGGAAATAATACATACCATATATGTGGGGAAAATCATACTACCTGAACCATCCTATCAAGGGACTAAATCTAGTGTGAACCCATGCATACCTGCAAAACCATAAAAATGCATTACAAAAAATAGAAATGTCATTAAAATGTTAGTGATAAAAACATTGATTTGAATTAATCAAAATAATAACACATACACATATAATAATAAATGAAAATGTGAAAGATTATGCAGAAAATGGAAAACTTTTGAAATAAAATGACTAGTTTGGGGCCCAATATATTCAAAAAGTTACCAAAAATAATTCATTTGTGTCATTTACATTGAAGGAGATTTTTGAGCTTTGGTTTGTCAGTGACCATTTTGAGATTGAAAGTAGTCATCAAAAAGAGGATGATATAAGGATGGTGAATGTTATAATAGGAGGCATGGCTAGGCCACATCAGGTTAGTTTTTGCTAACTTTTCATTTTCCCCCAATTTTAGAAATTTATTAAAAATGTATCTAACATTTAGCTAAATTTAATTATTTTTGATCTATAATCATTATGGAGGAGGGAAGATTAGAATTTAGTCACATTTTATAAGATTTAGATGATTTTTGGTGTTTTTTATGGGGTTCTAAGAACCTACAAATGGGTAGTAGAATTATCACCTATTATAAAGGGTGGTTTCATAACCACCGTATTGGGTTTGAAACTACCATGGGGTGGTTATGGTGTTTCCACCATGGGGAATTTACATAACTACATAAGGTGGCTGCATTTCCTCCTTGGGATATAGGGAAGTTTCATAAACACCACTTGTAAAGAGAGGTATTTTTAATAGTGTAAAAGAAAGTGGATATTTTAAACCTGTTTAGATCATAAGATCAATTTTCTTGAATATCTGACTAATGTAGGGTCTCTTTGTTTATTGCAAGGGGCCTATCTCTAGTGGAGTAGATCCTAGGAATTAGAGTGGATCCCTTATGTATTATCACTTTTGATGACTGATGAGTTGGCCCTGATCGATTGTTGGGCTCTTTTCATTTAGTCTATCATTACTTTTCCTAGTCACATGCCTAAGATAATAATAGATCTAATGATCTAGCATACCAACATATCATGTGATAAAATTTATCCTACATTCACCTAAATCACATAGCCTAAGACCAATTATTTTTGGGTTCATCACACAACAATGTATTCATTTAGTTTTTAAACTAGGGTTCTCAAGCAAGCACTTAATTCTAAATATATACTTGGTTCCATGACTAACTCTTGAATATTCATTCATTCCCTACTTTACTAATCATAAAAAAATATGGCACAAATTGAGAATAAAAGAGTATTGATTCCATTATATTCATAATCATATTACGTAATTTATTTCATCAACACAAGAGATTCCTCTCATTGCATACATTAGTCACATCTCTATAATTACGATGGCTCAAGATTATAATTACCAACCAAACTAGTAATTAAAACTAGGGGTATTTATACATGGTTTTACTTTGACCATTCATTTACAAAAATAATTATATTCCTAACTCTCTAATGACCATTAACATCAATGAGTCATGGGAAGCTATTACATTGAATTGTTAATCAAGCCTAACTACCCCTATGTTCTCTTTATATGTTGGATCTTCATTGTCATGTGCCTATCTTTTTGTAGATCGGTACTAGATTTTTTTTTTTTTTACTATTCTTCTCTAATGTTTGATCAAACCATTCCTTAATCATATCCATTCTCCATTCTCTGTGCCCTTGCCCAATTTTTTCAATATTGTCTAAGTTTTATGTTCTTGATTCTTCCATATTTCATGTATCCTTATTCTTCATAACTTGATTCTTTTATGCCACAGTCTTCCACTTCATGTCTCTTCTATGCCTAGGATTCCTTTTGTTTCATTATCTTCAAAAGTACTTACGATAAATAGATACAAAATTGAGGGCCCAAAAACACCCCACACTAAGATAATAGTTCATTTTAGACCATGTTTTATCCTTAGGTCTGTCTGATATCAAAAAAATAGGTCTTATATGCTCAACCTAGAACTTTAATTCCTCCTAATTTTTTAACATAGTATAGAGATTAAAACTAATCTATTCTACTTCCTCTTTCAGATACTTGGTCTCCTTAGGTTGTTCTATAAATCCACTTGCTTGAGTTTTAAAATGCTCAAGAGATGCAGTATCATCCTTATGAATGCCTCGAGTGAGGTAACCTTTATCAAAACCTATCCTCAGAGAGATTCAAAATTGGTGTTTATCTCTTGATGAAGAGCACTTGTTTTATTTTCAAGGGCCTTCACATCTTGAAATACTTTGGCACACTCAGCTATTTCTTTTTTTTTAAGCACATTCTGGGCCAATCATTAGTGCTAAAGTTCTTTTACCTAAAGCCTTGATTTAAAAATTTTAGTGGTTTATACTAATTTAACAAAAACCCCATAAAGGATAGGAACCATAATACCAAATCTAGTCAAAAATATTTTACAAAATTCAATAGCCTTAGTGAACTGATCTATTTCCTAGGTTTTATCATGTTTGGGATTTACCTAGTCTTTACATTTTTTCAATAAAAGTTCTACCATGGTCCCTAGTTTATCAACAACTTTTCCTTCAAGGGGAACTCCATTAGAAAGGTTTAAATCCTATTGAAAAATTGATTTGCAGAGTGTTAGAGTCTACACTCTAGACATCACTATTGCTTCTAGTTGGTGTTTGAGCTCTTATAACTCCTCTTTAAGATTTATTCATTCCACACACTTATGGTGATATAGATCAATAGACTCTTGATGCTTCCACTTAAGTTGATTTACATTAATTTAATATAAGGCATTCTAACTTAACAATTCATGAGCAAACTGAAGAAGGGCCATACTTTCTTGAGTCAATGTACACTACCATGGATCCATCTAAAATGTATCAGGAAGTTTCCTCTCTCTTGGTGATAAAATAATACTATACAAAGGTAGTTTAAAGTGGAATATTCATTATATACATCTATATAAAAGAAAATTTCTCACCAAGTTTGATCATTTGAGTCCTCCTTAGGGAAATGCTACCACATAAATAGGTCCTTCTCTATGATGTTCTATTAGAATTAGGAATGAACAAAATGGGTTGTATTGGTATATGGTAGATGATACTACATAGATTCATCAATAGGTTCTTTCCATTTATTGGGGTCATGTGTTAGTATTTCAATATTTGTCTCATCTTTTTGGTGACTCGTGCTAGCATCTAAGTCACCAGTGCCTAGAGATGTACCTATACTATCCCTATATCACTAATGGGACTCCCAATGTCCACTTGTGTGTCATCAAAGATAGACTCTTATTGATACATTGGAGAGGGTTCCTTTAGTTCTAGTGTGGATTCATTTGATCCTTAGGGGAATGTCCCCACTTATGTGCTACTTCAAAAATCACTACTCTCTATTCAGATTCCCTAATTTTTGGTGAAAAAATATCTTATTTTTAAGGAACATATGTCTATGTGGTAGAATTAAGGACTTATTATTTTTGACCTACAAGCACCATTTGATCTCATGGTGGTGAAGGGGTAGTGCTTTTACACTTTGGTTATTCCTATTGAGTGCTCAAACTAGCATCATGCCTTAGTCTCTTCTCCTTTTGACATCTTCTAGTTTGTTGTGGAAGGAATGGTTTCTTTTCTAACCTTGATACTCTCCAATATATTCTTATTTGGCTTCAATATATATTAAAATAAGTGAAATTTGTCCCTAAATAAGATATAATGTTCTTTGATATTAGTATTATCCAATTCTTATTTTTCTCAATAAGCTTTATTTATTAGATATACATATAATTGGTTAAGAGTGGGAGACTCAATGTCAATCTTATCAGTGTCAATTTTCATTGGGCATGCATCATATATCCTATTTTTATAAATAATTAAAGTATAAGGTAGATTGAGCCACCTAGATAAGTCACCTGTAGGGTCCATTTAGATGCATGTTAATGAATAATGTTGTTTCATTGAAAACAAATCTTGATCCCCCATCTACGTAGATAATTCCTTAGGTATGTGCCATTTGTTCCTAAAGGATTCCTTAATCCCATCAAAATAGCCCTTAATTCTTAACTTATGGGAGGGGTAATGGTGCTAGGTAAGGTGAATAGTTTGAAATGCTTGGTTAGAGACTTGTTCTAAAGTGGGTAGGCTTACTTTAATTCACTATTGATGTATTCTAACACAACAATCTCATAAAAAAACCAATAAAAGAAGAATTGTGCCCTAAATGAGCTTTTGATTCGATAGGTGATGGGCCTTTTATACATATATAATGATTTGATCAAAAAATACCTATAATAATTATAATTAATCCCCTATGACATTTTCTATTTAAAGGTGTGTTATATCAACTTCTTTCCACTTATCAACTCCAATAAGATTGGTCATGGCCAAACATGCAACTACCTGAAAGGTAGGATTTTAGAGACTAGATAAGTACATGGCATGGCCCTACTTCTTGTACTCTAGTGCCAGCACCATTTTCTCAAATTTGTCTTGGTCTTTCAAGTCCCCATTAATGTCAATTCCCAAGCATTATAAATCTATGACCTTTTTGATTCTCTAGGGAGTGATCTATATTATTTACCCTATGAAGTAAAAGTAGTCCTCATAGATGAGAGATAATAAATCTTACGACCTCCATAGGCTTCCTAAAATAAAGTAAGTTGAAGAAATGAGACACTCTAACATCATTAAGAAGATTAAAAAATGTGAGATCATAAATGATATGATTCTTAGTGTTTTGGCACTCAACCTTATAATCATAGAATTTTTGTCTCATTCTCATGTTGTTGATGACTATAATTAAACACTTGATAGGTTGACACCTTATATTCTTATTTCTTAGTGTGAAACATTGACTTGAGATATTGCATTTCTTATATCAACATAATGGTGGAGGAGAAGTTTTAGTTTTATTATTTCCTTCACGTATCATCTTTGATTTATTATTAATGTATGTTATTTTTAAGTGTTGTGCTAAGTTTTCCACTTGTGCACCAGACTCACTAGGAACTTATTTGATCAAAACTAGTTGTCTTTACACACCCTCAAAATCTTCCTCTCTACTAATCACAAGTAAAGGCTCACTTATCTGGTCCTTCTTCTTTGGATTCATCACCCTTCAAGGAGACCAAAGTTTAAGGCATGATCATCTGATCCTCTTAAAGAATACATGTTGACTATTTCAAACTCCCTTAGTTTTCTTGCTTCAAAATACTCTAATGGAAGATGCCAACACTTGAAACCTATAACTCTTTCAACCACGTTCCTCTAGTGACAATTTCACCAGTCTATCTATTCATGATAATTTACTTAATTCATAATTATGAATTTTTTTCTAAAATTTGATGAATGTTCCTTATGATAACTTCAAAATGCTTCACTTGGCTCTATAAATTTGAGAATTTACAATAATAGAGTGCTAAAATGAAGAATTTTTAACCTTTTATAGCTTTGAGGGCTAGCCCATATTTACTTCTCCATGAATTCATCCATTATTTCACTCATTAATTCCTATAATGGTATGCCACGATGTAAATTTTAGCATGTTTTCCATTACCCTTATGACTTTATCACATTTAATGCATCTATCCCATCTTGTAATTTTCTCATAGTGCATGATAGATGTAAAAAAATTTCTATTTCCATGGTGAGAACCTAATTTTTCCATCTTAATCCATTCATAGTGGTTACATGTGACATCTTGCATATCTTATTTTCCTTATGTTCTTTCACTTTCATTCCCTTTTTTTGACACATTTATTTCCATCATTTCTTTTACACTCTCTATCTTTACTTCATTTGTAACTTGCCCCACAATAAAATATGGTCGTGGTCCTCCACGACATGGTAAATAAAATAAGAGAGAACTATGTGTTGAACTAAATGTAGGAAAAATGTGTACAAATAATTCCACACTTTATTATAAAATAAAATAAATCCTAAACTAATCTATTGGTATAGGCATTATTAACAAAATGGAAGTATCACTCAGAATGGTAGGGTTGAAGTTGACTACCATTGGAATGGCCTAGAAGGAATTGGCCATGTAACATATTAAACATGAATTGGTGGGATGAATTATATGAATGATTAATAGACCATCCCAATGGATGTAAATTTTTCTTGAGTGGTGCATGAAATTGGAGTCATAGACCAACATAAGTATACTGGGAGAAAAGTCTTATTCTTAAGATGTCTATCATGATATGATTTATATTTATATTTCTCCACTCCTTGACTCTAATACATGAAAAAATGTGTTTCATCCAACTATAGTAAATCATTCAAACACACTTTCAGATATTCTTCATCTTCCAATGCACCAAGGTACATAATATGTAAATAAGGTACAAAGAACTCAACTAGGAGAATTGCTTCAAGACCAAAGATAAGGTTAAAATTAGTGCTCTTTTTCAACCATTTATACATGGTTTTATATGCCCATAATACCACAAAAGCTCAAGCATCCTAGTAAGTTCAAATAATATTACAAATCTTTGTCAATGTATGACCCTAGATTTTATTGAAAACTTCAACTGTATTATTGGCTTGAAGGAGATATGGTGCAATCTTGTGGTGCATAATCATAAACTTGGGAAACAAGATATGTATTTTCTCATTAAGGAAATGAGTTCCATGATCACTATTTAAACTTAAAATACATGAAAAACTTGAGATGATATGCTCCTAAGTAGCAATATAGTATTGGTTGGGTGATGATTCAACCCAATGGGTGAGGTAATCAGTGGTGGTAATGATATAGTGCATGCCAATATGCCTCATCATAGGAGTAATGGGCCCAAAAAAATTAAAAACCCATTTTTCAAATGGTTCATGAGCAAGTATTATATGAAGGGGCATAACATCCTTCTGGTTTAGTTACCCATGAATTGATAGATATCACATTGTCATGCATAAGCTTTAGCATCTTTAAATAAAGTGGGACACCATAACCCTGCTAAGAGAACCTTCTATGCCATAACATCACCAACATAATGTACTACAATAAAACCTTCATGAACCTCATGAATAACTTCAACATATTCATGTTACATCACACATCTTTATAATACTTCATCTCATCCAAGTTTATATAAGTCACCTCTAATTAGATAGAAAGGAGTAGTGTTGATATCCAATTAATTTTTCTCTTCAGTGCTAAGTTGGGTTGGTGTTGACAATATGTTAAGTAAAACTAAAATATCTTCCAATTCCTTAGGTATGTACATGACTTGAAAAATTTGTACATCAGGAAATTCATCCTCTATGGCATGTGCTTGTCTACTAGATTTAATGTGCGATAAATGATCTGGTCCATAATTAGTCTTACTTGATTACACCATTACAAAAAATTCAAACTCTTGAAAGAGAATAATCCATAAGAAAATGTATCTATGTAATACAAGATATTCATGAGGTACTTAAGTACTTCATTATTTATAAATAAACTGAATAAGGTGGCCAACAAATATTGGCAAAACTTCTAGAGTGTATATACCATGGATAAGGCTTCACATTCTATAGTTGAGTAATTCTATTCATCTAGAGTGAACTTACAATTGGAAAAGTATATGGGATGATCAAGACTGGACTTACTAAGTTATGTAAGGATAGTGCTCATTTCCATACCTGAAGTGTTAACATATACATGAAATGGATTTATTCAGTCTAGAAACTAGAGAATGGGTATAGTGATTAGTTTTTACATGAGTGCTATGAATGTTTGTTAGTGAGAATTTATCCATAATACTTAACTATTATGTTTAAGGAGTTCCTCATATCCATAAAATAATTTTTGATAGTACCCTATGTGTCTTAGGATGGTGTGGACCTCATGCTAGGTGGTTGACACTAAAATATGAATAATGATTACAATCTTAGTTGGATCTAGTAGTAGTCCATCATGATAAATAATATTACCTAAAAAAATTCCAAAAGTAGTAGTAAAGACATAATTATTTAGATTCATATAAATCTAAAATTAATGGAAATGTTCAAGCATGAAGCACATATTAACACAATGATTGCCCACTTAATCATATACAATCAAATCATCCAAGTATACTTGAAGAAATTTATGAATAAAATCCTTAAAATATTCTACTGCAATATGTGAAAACATGGTATGAGCATTCTTAAAATCAAAAGGCATCACATTATAGGTGAATAAACCAAATTCAATTTAAAAAGGTGGTCCTTAGTTTATATTCATCTACAATCTAGACCTTATTATAGCTATAAAAACCATCAATGAAGGTGTAAATTAGTCACACCTAGCATGTCCTAAAATTTTCTCTATGAAAGGTGTTGGAAAAGGGTTAGTTACGCACACAACATTGAGTACCATATAGTCTAAAATAATGAAAATGTGATTGTCCTTATTGATATTGATCACCATGGGACTTACCCATTCAAATTCATCAATAGGAGTGATAAATCCAATGCATAAAAAACTATGAATCTCATCTTTAACCTAAACACATAGATTGGGATTCATTCGATATGGTTTTTTTTTTACTAGTTGAGTTCCTTCAACTAAATTGATGTGCATCTTTCCCAATGATGGGTACACTCCTTTCATCTCTATGTAATTGCATAGGAAAACATCTTGATATTTTTATATAAGTTCAAATATATGGGTGACTTTAGTATGAGACCAATAATTCCTCACAGTGGCCATTTTGGGCACATCCTTTATTCCAATATTATGTTGAACCATATGAATTAGCTGAAAATAAAGTTTTTGCCTAGTCTATATGGTGTCTCTAACATTACACACTCCATATTTAGTATGTAAATCTAAGTGGTCAAGGGATAGATCTTGCAGGTCAGAACTAGTACCTTTTTTAACTTGGTATATAACATTTTACTTTCTCTTTCATATCTATTCCCTTAGTACATAGTCTAGTTTAGAGTCAAGCTATAAAGATGGTGGGGTGGATGTATCAAGGTGTAATCACCTAAAAGTGGTATTTGAGTGTTAAGAGTGAAACTTGAGACTACTTATCCCTAGATTATCCCTAGACCTATCATAGAGTCTATTGTCACACTTATCCAACTTTTTTATGGGCCACATGTGTCTTTAGTAATCCCTATATTAGTCTCAGATCCTCATTTCCTAATCTTATCCCTTTAGTGTTCTACCACTTGGACACTAGCATCATAATAAGGAAACTAAAATACTACATATTACAATGGAATATTCTAAATTTGAATTTACAAAATAAAGCCAAATATTCTTTAAGGCCCTGGAGGAGGTTACTGACCAGCTTACTATTTCCACCTTTATTTCTTTGCCTCTTCCCTTGTCCAAAATTTAGTGCAAACTAAGTAATCCTAATAAATTTGACAAAAATATAAGGTCATATGTCATAATAAGTTAGGTATTTCTTAAATAAGCCTATCATGCTCTACAAGTACAGGTCTCAATACTTCTTTAATGGCCTCAACTCTCTCTAGCCTTTGGTTGGCAAAAGACATAATGTTCATCACTTTAGTGTTAGAGGTACAATCACTAAGGGGGGTGAATCAGTAAGCCTAAATAATCCAACTTCAATTTTGATCTTTACAAATACTTTATCATCTACCATAAGCATTAATGAAGCATATAAAACATTCATAGAAATGAGTAAGGGAGACAATGCAAGATCAATCACATAATACATGGCATATGTAGGAAACCCTCTTGAGGAATAAAATACAGTAAAATTTTCAATTGGACTACTATACTATAATAATAATATCCAATTTAAACCATCTAAAAATGATCAAGGAGCTACAATCCCTATTTAGTGAGACAACAATCCCACAAGGTGCTACCACACTTGTCTAGCTGAGCTATAACAATAACCAAACCTTTTAGAAAGTATCACCCTAAAAAGAGGCTACAACCACCTTAGATGTTGAGATACCACAATAAAACTTATAAACACATCCACCTATGACTTTATTTCTTTAACACCTGATGATGGACCACTGATTATCACTCTTTACCTTTGCTCACACTCAATATGCAAGAGCACTATTATTCCAACAAAATTATGACCTACAGGTCATAAAAATAGTCTTCAAACTAATATAATTCTTAATTCATCCTTAGGACACTCTACTCCTCCTTTTATCCATAAAACACACACATAATCCTCTCTCAAAACTCTCCCAAGTCTCTCACACAAAGTCTAGAAATCACCATCTTTGATTTCACTATGTATAAATTAATCTTGATAATTAACACCTTGGTCAGCCATTAGGCATGACTTATCCATTAAGGTATATCACACATAAATACATATCTCAAAATAATCTTCATAGTTTGGCCATAGCATCTATGGGTCACCCTTAAGTAACTACACCTTTTAATAAGGCCCTTATAGCTCTTATAGGTCTCATAGAGACATATTCACCCATTTAGCTCACCCTCAAGAAAAAAAAAAACACATGAAAAAATTCAAATACATGGGTCCACTCTTTATGTCCCCTTTGACATCCTCAAATGAACATAGTCAACTTAGCTCACTTCCACATATGCTCAAAAAACTCAAATAGTGACCTTATACATAAGAACACCATTACCAAACATACAGTCAACTTATTAAGTATTATTCATACTCAATATTAATTGATCATACCTTAAAAATACTCATATATTATCCTAATGGAGTTTATAACACTCCCTAATAGCTAAGACATCATGAGACATTGAAACATCATTACAAGCTCAAACATCCTTTTTAGGTCACTTGTAGAAAAAGCACAAACACAGTCGATTTTGAACATTAATATCTTTGACTGCACACACTTACAAATCTATAAATCTAGTTCATTAGATGTGCCATGGATCCCTCTTCATATTTTATTTTTATATCACTAATAAATTTGACTTATATCAAAATATTTGGACAAAATACAAAGTTCTAGTTTCTCCCTATGTTAAATTCAAATATTTGAATTCAAACAATCATAGTTAACCTTCAAACACAATGATCATATCTCATGTCCTCTTAGCTTAGATAAAATACACACCATCAATATATTTCAATATTTAATGAATAGGTACCAATTCTAGACATCAAACCTTAATCACTTTGACTTCATCTCATGCAATCTCAAAATGTTGACTCAACATGCTCCATTGATCTCTATGGATCAACTAGGTTTTTAATAATCAACACTCACTATTTGATGAAATTGTATATATTCCCACTCATCATTGGATCATTATATTATACCTATGATTATTTTTTAAACATCATATACATATCCTCATCTTATTGCTTCTTAACTTCTTGGATCAATGTGCACCGTTGATCTTGCTTGAGCTTTAACTCTTTCAAAATGACCAAATATGGGGACCCTTTCGATATTATTGAGTATCCAATTTTTATCCTCAAAAAATTATTTTGCACATTAACATAGGATATTAAATTTGGACTAGATGATTTCCTCATATAAGATAATCCAACCATGTGACACACTACTCCTAAAACCATCATGTATGCAAGATATAATGCGATTAAAATGCCTTCTAAAAAACTTCTGGAATAGAGCCAACTATGTCAAAACTTGCTTGAGAGGATAAATTTGAGATTGCATAACATTTTTCATGCTTCAGTGCATGATCTCAAATTTTTAGTGCAAATCATATATGCTCAAAATTAAACAAACTAATATGATCAGTTTCTCTTGACACATTCACACGTGTAAGATATAACATCATCAAAATTCTCACTCAGCTCTTTCTTTCCTTATGCACATTTGGCTATGGAAAAACATATTAAAATTGCCTAGGATCCCAGCTTTGCATATGTATATTTTTGTTAGTGTGTGCTTTTTCCCATCTAGTGGTTTTACCTACACATCTTTTCAGCTTACTTAGGTTAGTTAATTAAGTTATTAGGGGTCATTTACCTTTAAGTGGGTTTTAGTTATGAGTTAAGGTTTTACCTTTTTGTTAACCTAATCTCACCCTATATGTAATTTATTTTTTCCTAAAGTGGATAATTAAAACATTTCCTTTATGTAATTTTCTTGTTTTTGGAGCTCTCATTTTGTCTCTATAGGAATTTGACATTCATTGCGTGGCCGCTATTCATAGATCTTGATGAAATCTATCAATTTTGATGCACTTCATCACATGATCTAAATTTTAATACAAATAAATTAGGTATAAAACTAAAAAAATCCATATAATCACCTTATCCTAAAACATCCACATGTGTGAGATATTCCATCATCAAACTACTTGTCTCTTTTTGACCATATTGCAAATTTGGATAAGTATGAGAAAACAATGAATTCTGACTAAGAAAACAACTTTACATCCTCATATATTTAATCAAAATTTGATATATTATTTGAGATTTATCACATAAAAACTAGGGACTAATGTGATCATAACCATATGACCAAATCCCCTTGAATCATTCCCATGTGGCAATGGTGACATCATCAAACTGCCTACTTAATTTTTTTGTTAATAGACCCTACGTGTCTAGATGAGAACAATGATGAACTAGGTGAATTACACTCATACACATAATCACTCAAATCATTCATTACTTTTGATAGGACCCCTTTCACATGATAAAATTACCATAATAATCTATGATCCTCTCTAACCATGCCAAAACCAAAGATCAAAAAATCATACTTCAAGCATACAAGAATAAGAACATTGCACACTTTGTCATTATCACATAGACTATCAAGGATATTTATCCACTCAATAGGACACCTCCATGACACCACCATGACATCATCATGACAACTCTTCAATAATCTCCCCATTTGTCATTGATGTTAATAACCATCATACATAATAATATATAACTCACCTTCTCTCTCTTCAAGCACTCCTAAATAGGAACTTTCTCCCCCTTTGACACAATGACAAAGTGGAAACCAACTGATCTTGAGGACCTAAAAAGAATATAAAATAGGAAAGGACCATCTTATAAAATATGAAACAAACTCCCTCTTACCTTGAGTTAACCTCTTCTTGTCTTGACAACTTCCTCTTGTTCCATGCCAACACTTTTCTTTAACCAAGCACTAAAATCAATGAAGAAAGAACACACAAGAGAAATAAAATTTGATGTAACTAACCAAGAAACATATGAGAGGGATTCCCTATAAAAATTATGAGTAATTTCACCTTCTGAGCATCTTCAAATCTCCACACACCATGAAGAACCATCACACATGCTAACTAACCCCTTCTCTCAAGATATCATAAGGACCACCAAAAAAAACTCGTACCACTCAAAAAATATAAAACATGCACTAAACCAACTTGAAAACTTACCTTGAAACACACATACCTTTGTCTTTTAGAGAAACTGAGAAAGAAGGCACTCTTTCTAAAACTAGGCCTATTTAGCCTCCTTGTAGACTTACCTAAAACTTGTAGAGCCCACAATTTTTAGTAGACACATCTTCAAGACCTAAAAATACATATCCAGAGCACTCTCATATTCCCCATAAGGCACACAAATTTTTATCACCAAGATCATTCTCTGAAACATACTTCCTTCATAAACCAACTATCTAATTAAGCCTCTAACTTGAAAAAAACTTGAATAACTTAAGAACCACAAAACTTAAAATATTTGTGAATCTTGATTTGACCACCAATTTATCCCATTAAAAATATTTATAATATTCATACCTAAAATTATAAATCATACCACTTTTCTATCAAATCCCAAAACCCTAGAATCTTAAAATAAACAAAGTCAACACATCACCTTCCAGTCAATGTCCAGCTATGAAACTTATTTTACACTTGGAGATAACCATTACATACTTCAGGACCAAGATTTGAGATTCCAAACCATTGGAAACCTTAAATTCATATAACTCATTTTAGGACTTGCAAGCTTTTAAGCACAAACTAGGAAACTTGAGAGCTAACAAAAATATCCAAATTGACTTCAACATACCTTCAGATCACAAAACCACCTAGAGCATGATAGAATAAGGTCAATAGAACTTTATATGCAAAAATATCATCTTTAAAAATCATAAATCCTTCTTTGTCATCTAATAACCTTTAATCTAACCTTACAGACTGTTCCAACTGAAAAACATTACAACAAAACTTGTTTCTCCACTTGAAAGGAGTTTCTTAAGAAACATAGATAGAGACACCCTCTATACCTCCATGCTCTAAAACAAAAACACATCCTCATATTCCATCTCTTCCTTTCTCAATAGATACTTATAGTTCTTCTTCTTCTTCTTCTTCTTTAGCTTAGGAGAACAACTTCCTCAACCACTACAACATTTTCCTTTTCTTCTAGAATTGGATTGATAAAATATGGAGATAACAAAGATTCATGACATACTTTTACATCGATAGAATCTTCCTTGTAACTTGGAACTTCTTAATGGGGAATATAAAATTAATGTTCTTTATAAGATACATGATTAAAAATAATAGGATGTTCACTTGGATCTATACATACCTTAATATTGGCCTCAATCAGCACCTTGGTATTCTCCTCAAGCTTGATCTCTTCATTCTCAACATGAACAGATAATGACACCTCTTTTTACTCTTCAACTTTTAAATAAATATCCACCATATAAAATAGATTACTTGGACCTATAGTATCATCATGACTCACACTTATCAGCTTTGGATTCCATGTGTTAACTTGCCCTCTTCCTCAAATTCTAAGATCCTAATTAAATCTATTGTCTTGTAGGCCTTTACTTGTGGAACCTAGCAATGTGACCTCTCTATTCACAATTGTAGCACACCATACCTTTTTCAAGAAATGTATCTTTCCTTACCTTATTTGGATATAAATTTTCAATATGTCCTATGTCATAATAATCAAAGCACTTAACCTTGTTCATTCCTTTTAACTGATGACCCACATCATAGTCCCATACAAACTCATTCTTAATAGGTCTATTGCATTCTCTATCCCTATGACCAAATTGATTACATGTAAAATAGTAACCCTTGAATCTTGTATACCTCATAGCATTTAGTTATTTGATCTGATTTTTATTTACTCTGCTAGCACCTTTAGTCCTTATCTAATAATTTGTCTTCAAAGTATGATTGTCTTGGTTCACATTAGTCTTTATATTGTCTTGAGTAACATTCTTTTGTTCTTATTTATATCAAAGACTAGTTCTATCACTACCATGTTTTTGACCACTCAAAATATTATCTATATCACATGAGCTCTTTTCAAATCTCACAATGACCTCACCTTACTAGATGTCTTCTCTAACTTATATTTTAAAGACTCATTTTTAGTAGCATACCTTGAACATTCATCTTCTTTAGATTTTAGGCTTGTAGATATATTTTATAATTGATAACTAAAATTATTGATCATATATTCATGATCCTTGGCATCTTCATTCAATCTTGCCTCATATAGACTAAATTTATCCTCATATTTATTGAGCTTAGATTTAATATTCTTATTGATATTTTTCTCAATCTTCAGTTCTTCAAGAGCATTCATCAAAACATTCTCATAATCTACCTCATCTGAATCACTCCAAGTAAAATCCTTCTTATGTGACCAACTTCCTTCCTTAACCATGAATAGGGATTCATCTTCATTAGGACCATCATCTTCATGATCATATTATGAGTCACTATCTTCACTCTCATTTGATGAGCTGCAATCTTCTTTTGTGTAGAGACTAATCTTGTTTTTGAATAACTTCTTGTTGTTAAACTTTTGGAATCCTTTCTTCTTGTATGTCTTCTTGTCTTCATCTTGGCCTTCAAAAAGTTCTTCATCATCATTATGAGGGAAATTTTGATCAAAATTTATTATCTCTCCAAAGTTGAAACATTTGAAGGGTAGTTTACCCTTATACTTTCCTGAGCCAGTTTTCAATTTTTGAGTAATCAAAGCAACTAGTTCATCCTCATCAATATCAAAAATGTCATCTTATTTAGATTTCTTACCTTGGAAATTATTCTTAGTATTCATCTCTATCTTTAATTTATATTCCTTCTTTGATGGTATATAATCATTTATTCTCATCTCATATGTAGTAAGGGTGTCATGTAATTGATCCATCTTCAACTGAGTAAGATCATGAATCTCTTCTATAGCAAATACTTTTGGATCAAAATTGAGATATAGAGACCTTAAAACCTTTTGGACTATATTTTATTCTTTAATATTGTCTCCAAGACCTTTGATGATGTTTATAGTCTCATCAAATCTTTGTAGAAAAGATGCCAAAAAATCTTATTCCTTCATCTTGAGACTTTAAAATTGCCTTTTGTAAGTCCGCAACTTAACAAGATTGACATTTTAATCTCTTTCAAAAATTATCTTAATTTTTTCCCATAGCTCTTTAGTATATATAAAATGAGTTACCTTGGTGTATTTAGTCTCTGAAAGACCACAAGTGATAGCATTCATCACCTTAAAATTGTTCTAAAATAACTTCTTATCTAAAACACTAGATGAAGGAGTAATAAGAGAAACATAACCATCTAGAATAGATTGCCATACATCAAAATGTAGGGACATAATATTTGTCCTCATCCTTGCACTCTAGAAATCATAATTGGATCCATTGAACATCAATTTTTACTTAAGAGAGAAAACTTCTTGATGACTACCCATATTATAAATTGGATCACCTTTAAGTTGTTAAGCCTTTATCGAAGGACCTAATTTGATACCAATTATTAGAGGTAAAATAACTAAGAGGGGATGAATCAGTGATCCCAAGTAATCCAACTTCAATTTTTATATTTATAAATACTTAATCAGCTACCACAAGCTTTCATGAAGCATATAAAACATTCATAGCAATAAGCGAGAGAGACAATGCAAGATCAACCACATAACACATGCAATACATGAGAAACCCTCTTAATTAATAAAAACCACTAGAACCTATAATTAAAATACTATCTTATAATAAAAATATCCAATTTTTACCATTTATAAATGGTTAAGGAACTGTAATCCCTATTTAGTGAGAGTGTAATCCCACAAAGTGTTGCCACACCTATCTAGCTAAGTTGCAACAACAACTAGACCTTTTAGAAAGTTTCAACTTGAAAGGAGAATAAAACCACATTATATGATGAGATAACACAATAAAAACTATAAACACATCCACCTATGAACATTTTTTTTCAACACCTAATGATGGACTACTGATTATCACTCTTTACCTTTGCTCACACACAATCTACAAAAGTACTATTTTACCAATAAAATTATGACCTACAAGTCATATAAATAGTCTTCAAACTAATAATTAAGGTACTTTACCCTTCCTTCACTCTAAAAAACACACACACAACCATCTCTCAAAACTCTCCCAAGTCTCTCACACAAATTTTAGAAATCACCATCTTTGATTTCACTATTTATAGAGAAATCTTGATAATCAACACCTTGGTCAGCCATTAGGAATGCCTTAGAATTTAAAGAATCTCACACATGAATACATGTCTCAAAATAATATTTATAGGTCATCCATAGAATCTATGGGTCACCCTTAAGAAACTATACCTTTTAATAAGGCCCTTGTATCTCTTATAGGTCTCATAAAGTCCTATTCACCCATTTAGCTCACCCTCGAGCAAAAAAACAACACGAGCAAATTCAAATACATGGGTCCACTCCTTATTTCCCCTTTGACATCCTCAAATGATCATAGTAAACTTAGCTCACTTTTACGTATGCTCAAACAACTCAAATAGAGACCTTATACATAAGAACACCATTACTAAACATATAGTTAACTTCTTAAGCATTGTTCATACTGAATATAGATTCATCACACCTCTAAAATACTCAAAGAGTATCCTCATGGAGTATATAAAACTTCTCAATAGCTAAGACATCAAAACAACATCAATATAAGCTCAAACATCCTTTTTATGTCACTTGAAGAATAATCATGAACACAGTCAACTTTGAACATTAATATCTTTGACTGTACACACTTCCAAATCTTTAAATGTGGTTTAATAGGTGCACCATGGATTCCTATTCATCTTTTATTTTTTTGACACTAGTAAATTCAAATTTTATCAAAAGATATGGATAAAATATATAGATCTAGTTTTTCCCTATGTTAAATTCAAATATTTTAATTCAAATGGTCACAATTAACCTTCAAACACAATGCTCAAATCCCATGTCCTCTCAGCTTAGATCAAATACACATCATTGATATCTTCTGATCTTTAATGTATAGGCACTAATTTTAGATGTTAAGCCTCAGTCACTTTGACCTCATCTTGTACAATATTGAAATGTTGACTTAATTCGCTCTATCAATCTCTATGAATCAACCAGATTTTTAATGATTAATGCTCACCATTCGATCAAACTATATGAATTCCCACTCATCATTGGATTATTATCTTATACCTTTACTCATTAATTAACCATCATGTACCTATCCTCATCTCACTACTTCCGAAATTCTTGGAGCAACATGCACCATTGATCTTTCTCAAGCGTTAACTCTATCAAAAATGCCCAAGTATGGGGACCCTTTCAATATGCTTGAGTAGCCATTTTTGATCCTTACGTTTTTTTTTGTGTTTCGATGTAGGATCTCAAATTTAGACCAAATTATCTCCTCACATAGGAGAATCTATCCTTGTGACACACTACTCCTAGAAACCTAACATGTGAAAGATATAACACCATCAAAATGCCTTCTAAAAAACTTCTATCATAGAGCCAACTATGTCGAAACCTACCTAAGAGGCCAACTTTGAGCTTGCATAACATTTTCCATGATTTACTCATGATCTCAAATTTAGTGAAAATCATCTATAATCAAAACTAAACAAACCCATATGATTAGTTTCTCTTGGCACCTTCATGCGTGTAAGATATAACATCATCAAAATGATCACTTGGCTCTTTCTTTCCTTATGCAAAATTGGCTAAGTATGCATAAACATAGTCAAACTACTCGGGAGCCCAACTTTGCATATGCATATCTTTTGACGCACTTCACTACATGATCTAAATTTTAGAATAAAGAAAATAGGTCCAAAATTAAAGAAACCCATATGATCACATTTTACTAAAATGTCCACATGTGTGAGATATTCCATCATCAAACTACTTACTTGGTTCTTTCTATCAATATTACAAATTTGGCTAAGTATGGGAGAATAATGAATTCTGACTGAGAAGCCAAATTTGCATGCTCATATCTTTGATTGTAATTTGACACATGACTTGATATTTGTCACATAATAACTAGGGACTAATGTAATCACAATCATAAAACCAATTCCCCTTGACTCATTCCCATGTAGCAATGGTGATGTCATCAATCTACCTACATAGATTTTACACGATAGAACCAAAGTGTCTAAATGAGAATAATGATGAAATGAGTGAATTAAACTCATGCACACAAGCACTCAAAGAATTATTGATTTCTAATAGGACCCCTTGCAGATGCTCAAATTACCATACTCATCCCTGATCCTCTCTAACCATGCCAAAACTAAATATCAAACAATCATACTTAAAGCATATAAAAATAAGCACATTGTATACTTTGTCATTGTCACATAGACTATCAAGGCTCTTTATCCACTCAACTTGAAACCTCCATGACACCACCATGACATCATCATGATAACTATCCAACATTCAATATAAGTCTTAGCATTGGCTATGTTCTGTTGGAACTTTGCAATAAATACCTTCATTTAAGCCCTAAATTTCTAGTCATCCATGAAGTTACCATCAGGTTTGGTCACCCAAATGACAATAACATCCTTTAACAAGAGGGAAATTTTGAACTCTATTTTTTCTAAGGATGTAGTTACATACTTAACCTATTCTAGCCACCTTTTCAATATTCTCCTTCTATTCATCATTATGGTTTATGTTGGGATGATGTATTCAAGTGGAAATACCTTAAGGTTTAGTAACTTGTTACTCATTTCAAATCTAATCAGGTTTTCCAACTTATAATCATAGAGTGCAAGTTTTTGGTCATATTTAATGACCACATTACACTACAAAGTCTCATCTTCTTGCTTTCTCTTCATGACCTTGTATAAAATGAAGACATTTATGACTACATTAATTAACTTGAATATAGTTTTTTTTTATCACTATAGGCAATGTTTTTTCCCTCAATATCTTCATCTCCTACTACATACCTTTCATTAAAGCCACAATGGATTTTGCATTATCTTGGACCGTGGACACAGGGTCTTCTACATACTCATCCACTTCACATGGGCTAACCTTCCTCTTATTTATTAAGGTGAAGAGGAACTCTTCACTTTCATGAGTCAAAATTAAGATATATTATGGTTTTTGAACCTAAATACTCATGACTCTTTTTATGATACCTATAGCAACATCAAATCTCATGCCAATCTGTGATGAAGGGAGGACTACTTGAGGTCTCTCTTGTCTTGCTACTAGTATAATATTTATGACCCAATATGGGACAATAGTGGGCGTTATATTTGTTGGAGGTGGTGTAACTAAGGTAGAGGATAAAGATATAGTAAGAATATGCATCAATTTTTATAGGTTTATCTACCCAAGTGTGCCGAATAAAATTCTTGCAGGGCCCATATTTAGAATAAATGAAGGCAATTTTGAAGGCACACTCACCTTTACAACCATATAAATATTAAATGGGGATGTAGGAAAAGGTGGATTTTGGAAGGTGATTTTTTTTGAAATTGGCCTTAATGGCCTTACTAATGATAAGGAACTAATAAAAAATACTACACTAGTTGTTACTTGGGAGGAATTGAAATTAACAACTTGACTAGCACTAGTACATTGGGAGCCTGATGAAGATGAAATATTTGTAGTGACATGAGAAATTAAATGAGGGATAGTAAATCCCACTAAACCACTAGCTTGGCCCAAGCTATTATCAACTAAGGATTGAGTAGTGGTAGTTTTAGTTATCGATGATATTGAAGCTAATGGGTGAACAATGGTGGGAGGATCAAATGTAAAAGTAGAAGTAGTTTGAAATGTGCTTGCAACTAGAAAATAATGTATTGGTGAGGAACTTACATTGAGAGATTATGAACCAAGGGTAGATTGTGGTTTGATAGTGGGAGAAGTATAAATAGTGGTCTTGGCCTCCCTTTTCCTCTTAGAGACCTTCTCAATGTTTCTACCAACTAGAGCCTACACTTCTTTCATGAAGATATCAATGCCTTATTGTAATTAATCAAGGTTAATAGAAGTAGGGTAAGGTTGATATAGGATTTATAAAATGGCTCCCATAGTAAATGTAAAGATTATGATGGGCCCTTGAGAGGGGTCAGGTTGATTTATAGATCCTCCTTGTTCAAAGCTTGGAGGTAAGTACTAAATGCTTGAAGTGACAAGTTGTGGAGGTCTACTTGGCATGTTCCTAACAAGAGGAATGTTGTATTCATCATCTTCATATTTTCCTTCCTCATATTAAATATTAAACATGATCCCATGTGCTGGTGGTGGATGAGACTTAGTAATATCCTCCTTTTTCTTCTCCTTATCTAGTCTCATTTCCTGTTCAATGTTCTTCTTTGAAGAATTCCAAAGCACCACATCATCATTCAGAGCATATCTATATATCAACTTGTGGACTTATTTTTAATGCTTTTATTCCATTATTACATCTTTATTGAATTTTAATATATTCTTGGGGATGATGTTATTTGGATCCCATGCTTTTAAGTCATCTTTAGGCAATACGTATGAATCCCTATGCCTAGTATCTACAAAAGTATCATGCCACTTAGTAATTTTGGTCCTTCCTAGTTTGTAAGGAACCTTTGGGGGGAAATTTTCTTCTTATTCTTGAATATTCCATCAAATCCATGTAGAAGTTGGTAGACCATTTATTCTTTAGCTAGATATATTGTCACAAACCTTGACAATCTAAGAAGGGCCATCATCACTCCTTCTATTTTGATGATTATGTAATCTAGGTGTAACTAATAACTACCCATATCTCTCAAGTTTTGTCTAACTTTATGGGGAACCCTATGCATATTACATTCATTAATTTATTGATAAAACATTGGGTATAACTCTTATATTTCATCTAAATCTAGAATATGCATTATACTAAAGAGCTGAGGCACAACCTCTTAATGCTTAGGACACCATGAATTTTGACCTAGTTGAGTAGTTGAATATATTAAATATAATAATTAACTCATCATAAAGAAGGAATCACCATTCTTGCAAGTGTCCTAAATTGCATATGCCAAGTTATTGTTGATCATTTCCCCAAGTGCAGGAATCTATTGGTCCTCTAGGATTATTTATAGCAATGAAATAGCCCTTATTTATGTGTGGATTGTGAAATATTTTGTTGAAGAGAGATAAGACAATTATAAATCCTTATTTAAATTATTAGATGGGTAAGTTTCCTTGATCATCCATGAAAATAGCTCTTATTGGGTTAGTCACCCATGAATCCAAGACCTTTAAGGAGTGCACTTCATACCAATTGTTGATGATGACTTGGTTATATTATATTTGTGGTGAGGTAAGGTCATAGTAATTTTTGAAGCTTGGTCCTTCTATGAAATTAGTCAGGATCCCTTTGGACATTGATTTAATTATCCCATATTTTCATTTTGACCTCCCAAAAATACTATAAACTAATTTAGTGTATGACCTATAGATTAGTTGTGGCCTTGTGGAGACTGACTACATTAATGGCAAGGATATCATAAGCTATTTGGATTATATGAGGCATGGTTTTAGTCTCTTCAATAGCCATAATTATTTATACATTGAAATATATGCTATTTTAATGAAAGTCACTAGATGTTATGGCCTCAATAATAAATTTAGTATCTTTGAAGATGACTAAAGTACCATTTTGAATTATAAAGTCATCATTCCTAAAGGAATTACTCTTACCTAGAGTAGAAGGACCTAATTATGTCATCTATTGTAATAATTTAGGTAGTAATCAATGTCCTATATCCCTCTACAAATTTCAAGCTTTGATAATGGTGATCAGGAGTGCAATTTACTAATGGATTGAGATTTATTGAATTGTGAGAGCATAAATAGTAGAGAAAGCAAATGTGTATAGCCTCAAAATTCAAATATCAATAGACTTGATGTGTAGAATTTTGAATGACTACTCTAATTAATATAATGTTGATGGTGATCTTAGTTTGTGTTGTATTAACGGTGAGCTTGTCAACCTTGAATATATTTCAAAAAATATTCAAATTATTACTTTTAACAATTAATTTCACCAAATTTCAATTTATATTTAATTTGAATTTGATTTGACATCAATTTTAGCTTTAAACCTAAAGATTGACAACTTTCAATATGTGTCTACCACCTCAGATCTAGCTAAGTACTCATGTGGTTTGAATATGACTAAGCTACCTAGTTGGATCAAAATCCAGATGTGTGGCACCTTTTGATTACTTCACAAATTCTTAGAATGTATATTTTCATGATGATTAATTTGTATCTCACCACATGGTAACTCTCAATTTGTAATGATTTCTTAGGTGGTGCCTTTTAATTATGATTGACTATGGGAATGCCACATGTCACTCTCATGGGAAATCATGGTTTTCCTTACCAAGTGTTTCCCTCAGAAGGCTTTTGGATAAATATCGACAACTTAGAACTAATAGGATGGCTTGGGTGGAGATATGCATCCCTTTCAAAGGTGATCTATGGATCTTGGATAGAAATAGTTTGTGAATGATACATGACATAATTTCATAGGCCCAAAGGGGACATGCATCATTATTACAGGATTTTTTTTATTCTTCTACCAAGTGTCATTATCAGAAGGCACCTTAAAAAACTATATATCACCAAACCTTGATTAGATGGCTTGGGTGAAATTACGTCTCTACCTTGAGAGCTCTCATGAGATTTGGATAGATGAAATGTAGTGCAAACATGTGGTGACATTCGATGAACCCAAGGGGGACACACATTACCTCAAAGGGCCTCTCAAGTATAGCTAGTTGTCATTGATACATGTAGAGACATCTTGTGGGATTTTTCACTATGATGGGATGTATGGCAGCTTTGATTGGATGAGCTTGCTCACCAGGGGATAAAATCCTAACATTTAGTCCTAGTATTTGAATTCCAATGGCTAGATTCTTTCAATCCCTCTAGATTATGCCATGTAGATTATAAACTTGGTAGATGTTCTTTAGGTATCTTATCTATGATGTAATAACTCCTTAAGGTATTATGAGGCCTAGTGAGGTAGACACATATTTTTTAGATTGTAGTCTAGACTTTGATGTCCCATGAGGTGTCATAAGTCATAAATTTAATTTGATGTCCTATGAGGTCAAGTGAGAAACTAAGATAGCTTCTTGAAGACATCTTTCCTATATGGCTTCAATGGATATAAACAAATTAGAATTGTCCCACAAGACCAAGATAAGAAAACATTCACATGCCTTTGTGTTACTTATACTTACATGATCTTACCATTTGGGATATGAAATACTCTTACAAGCTTTCAAAGGGAGGTCTTGAGAATTTTTGCTAATCTATCCCATGATTATGTTAAAGTATACATGGATGAATTAATAGTGTATGAGGACACTTAAAATGAATCCATCTCAAACTTAGATAAAATTATCCAATGTTGTCAAGATAATAGATCTTCATGACAAGTGTTACATGTTCATGCAAGGAGTAATTTTATTTGGACACCATATTTCAACGTCAAGAATTGAGGTAGATCCTATTAAGATAAGGGTGATCAAAAACTTTCCCACATCACAAAAATAAAGAGATGTATCAATATTTATATGAAATTATAGATATTACTATAAGTTAAACAAGGAATTTATAAAGATATCAACTCCATTTTTTGGTTTTTTATGAAAGGATGATAATTTTGAATGGACCAATGCATGTCAATAAGGATTTTAAACTCTCAAAGTTTTGTAACAACACTTGTGTTAAGAGGTCTAGATTAGAAGCTACCCTTCCACATTCACACTGATGCATTAGATAGAACATTTGGGGTATTCCTTGGAAAAAATAAGGGTCACTCAAGTTTGATATCTATTTCACTAGAAAGAATTTATATGTAGAGCTAAACTATATAATAACAAAGAAGGATTTCCTCATTGTAGTGTATGCTATAAACAAATTTTAACACTACATTATTGGTTATACTATCTTTATTCATACTGATCATGTTGATATTAAATATTTAATGAATAAAATAGAAGTAACAAGTAGTATAATTTTATGGTTACAATAATTTGATGCTACTATTATGGATAAGCCTAGTAAGGATAATGTAGTTTCAGATTTTATTTATAGATTACATCTTGATGAAACTAGTCCACTAGTAGATGACTCTTTTCCTCATGAATATATCTTTGATTTGGATATTAACACTACTTGGTTTGTAGATATTATGAATTATTTGTATATAGGTCATAATCCTACACATTTTCACTAAAGGAAAAACATAATTTCATGGTTAAAAACATCTCATAATCATGGATTTATCAATACCTCTTCCACACTAAACCTAATCTAATAATGAAAATATGTGTGAGAGAAGATGAAGTGTTAGATATCATTCAATAATTTCATGATGAAACCTATGGAATAGGATAAATTAAAAAAAAACCTTACCCCTTGTTACTATTTGCCTAATTTTCATATATATATGATATCACATACACTGTCTAATGTGATAAATGCTAATGTATGGGTTGTTAGTTCCCAAAATTACACTGAAGCAATTGGGCCCTTATCAATTGAGAATGCCTAAGTATAGCCTGAGTTGAGTATCAATTTTTAAGCTATTATCCTAACTTCTATTTCAAAATATTCTTTTAAAAGGTTAAGTTCATGTAAAAATTGCAGAAGTCCTTTGTCTTGTCTTTGCTTGGTGAAGGTGTTTTTCCCTTAAACGTTTTGGGATTTTTACACGAACACAATATCTGATGGAAATAGGTCTTCAAGATTTTTGTCTCAAAAAAATTTTTGAAGAATTATTTCTGTCAAAAATTTTGTCCACTACAAAAGTTATAAAGGAATTCAATGTCTTATATATTTTATTCTAAGTGTTTTAAAAAGGATCTGAAGGGATATTTCATTTATTTTGAGTCATTTATTTTAGAATTTTTGTCCATGGCAAAAAGTCTGAAGGGCACTTGACTTTTGGGCATTTTACCCACACAAAAGGACTAAAGGAAATAATTCATTTTGAGAAAGGTGTAAAGTCTTGTTTATTTAGGATTTTTGTCCATGGCAAAAAGTCTGAAGGACACTTAACCTTTAGGCATTTTTCTTACAAAAAAAGCCTAAAAGAATTAAAGGACTTATTTAATTCAACCAAAGGTACTTAAAGAAATCCTAAAGGGTCATTTTGCCTTTGCAAAATTTTTGAAGGATATTTTTCTTTGAGCCTTTTAACCTTGTGAAATTCCTAAAGGGAACTTTCAGAAAGTTCAAAGGATAAGTCTAGAGGGTGAAGGACATCTCCAATAGTTTTGAAGGGCATTTTTAGAATATGGACACTTTTAGAAAGTCTGATAGTCACTTTCAAGAGTTTTAAAGACCATTTCAAGAGATCAAAGGGCAATTTTGTAGGGTAAGTGCCCTTGACAAAGTCTAAAGGTTATGTTCAAAGTGCCTGAAAGGCACTTTTGGCAAAGTTGTGCAGAGTTGAGGTCCTATTTCCTTTGGGAATTTTTCTTATGAAAAAAGTGTGAAAGAATTTAATTTCTTTGGGAAAAGTACCAAGTTCAATTTATTTTAGAAAAAGGATCTAAGTCGCAATTCATTTAGCAAAATTACAAAGATCAATTTATGCAGGGAAATTGTTTTAGAAAAAATATCCAAAACAATTGTCCCAACAGAAACAAAAAGGTCAAATACTCAATTCTTGTGGGAAAAGTGAAGTCAAATAATTTAGGGAAATTATCTCAAACATTTTGTCTAAGAAAATTGTCCTGACATAATGCCCAAAAGAATTATTGCAAGATAATTATGTTGAGGATAAAGAGAAGCCAATGATATAAGTGCCAAAGTAAATAGGAATGCCAAAGCTAAAGATTCACAAAAAAATTTCTATGGAACAAAGTCACCAAAGAAATATTTTTTAGTTTTAGGTATGATGGTCTTGTAAACGTTTTTAATGGGCACTGAGATGCCAAGCTACAAGGACTAGATGTTGCAAATTTAAATGTCTAGGATGGTCATGTGAGCATCAACTTTAGACCCTGTGAAGTAGCCATTTGTTTGTCAAATAGAGGAAGATCCAATGGCATGCATTTGAAAATATCAAGATGATATGATGGTGTGAGCTAAAATTTTATATTTTAATGGGACCCAAGATCAAGTGAGACACTTCAATGTGGTGTAAGGGGGATCAAAGTAGTAGTGATTGTCTATAAGGAACATAGAAATCCCACAGAGCTACCAAGTGGCATATCTTTGGGGCCAAGTAAAAGGAAATATCCAATGATTCCCCACCCATTATATCTTCATCTAATGGGGCATGTCTACTCAAGAAATTGAGATTGAATGGTGTTAGTTTAAATTCAAAAGGTCAAGCCTATGATGCATGATAAGGTTCGAGCATGTTCTCATCAATTGATGGTATGTGGTTAAGCATACACCTTCTTATCGATAGGGAGTATTAAGTCATGAATTTTTAATGAATACCAAAGTGGATGTAGGACTACCACTTGGTAAGAGCACATTAGCTTGATAAGGCTAATAGAGCATGATGTAGAGATCTCATAAAACTATCAAGTGGTGCCATTTTGGCACAAGACCTATTAAATAGCTAATAGAGTATGATACTTTGATTGAAATTAGATGGCATGAGTTAATACAGACTAGCAAGATCTAATGGTACAAACCTAGATACATTTTTTAAAGGGTTTATATTGAATGAGGAAATGACAAGTGTTTAGGTTAAGGTTAAACTTGATGGCTCTTCCATAAACAAGGCAATGAGTCGATGCACAGAAGAAAATCTATGAGCCATTATAAAGTGAATATGTCCAATCATGATCATGGATCATTTTTAGTTTCATGTCACAATTAGATCATTCCTGATCCTTCATTTAAAAAACATGATTATTCTATGGCATGCGTAAAAAGAAAGGTAGTTGTTCAGGAGGTTCCAGCTATGAAGGTAACCATTCATTGGCATCTCTAGGAAGTTGCACATAGAAACAAAGTTTGTTCATCTTATAATAAAAAATTCACCTTCTAGGCAGGTGTAAAGGAACATTTCTAGATAAGTTACACATAAAGACAAAATATGTTTGGATCTTCAAATAATTTTCTCCCTCCAGCTATGCAAGCGAGTGGTCAAGAACATCTCCAAGTGGTTGAAATTCCTCATCATTATTTTTAGATGTATTTGAAATAATTATTTTTATTACAAATGGACAAAAATCTCAAGCATGGCCAATAGCATTTTTTAGCTAGGAGCATTTTGACAGGTTTGGAAAAGTTTGTTATGTAATTCTTGCAAATTGTAGCCCATAGTCCTAGATTTGGATAGGATTCAAAAATTATAAATAAGGGATTTATCATTTATTCTAATGTTATTATATTATATTGGTTTTTTTAGGTCAGTTTAGCCATCCATTTTTCTCCAAGTCTAGGTTCTACATACATTTTTCTTGGATCAATTATTGTGTGTGGATTTTGTCTCCCTTACTAAGGTGGTTGCATCTGTACATCCATTATCAAGATTTGAGATCATATTTATGTCTCCATTATCAAAAGATAAATTTCACCATGCTTGTCCCCATGGCAATATTTTGAAGTGTTGATGTTTATAATATTTATTTTCAAGTCACTAAAAGATATTTATGGTTATTTATTGTATCTTACTGATGAAATGCATTAACATGTTTTACATTTTCAATTGATTGGATATTTGGGTTTGTGTTCATGACTGGTAGTCATTTTGAGCATGTAACTATGTAATAAATCCCTCTTTGCATTTATATTTGGAAATGTGATGTTGAATACCTTTTAAGGGCACCATGGGTTCATAAATTTAGAAGGAGAAAGTATTTGAGATTCTAGTTTTAGTGTATTTCCTAGTCTTTTAGGGAGCATTTGGTGTTTACTATTATCTTGTATTTAAAGTCTTTTTCTAAATCTTTACTAAGGAATGTTGTCATGAAATACTTCTAGGTACCCTACTATTTGGAAGCCACCAACACATCACCCTCCCTTTTTTTTTTAATAATCTAACTTGTCCTACCCTATCCTACCATATAAATAATACATCCCTTGCATACTATACATATTATTTGTCTTTTAAATTCATAAGATCTCACCTATTTGGAATGTGTATATAATTTATGCTTTACATCCTAACATTTTAATCTTTTATTTAGTCCCTTTGATGTTGAAGATTCTTCAAAATTAATATTACAGTCACAATTTCATCTATCTTTAGTTGCTTGTGTATGACATAGATTATTTGTGAATTTAATGTGATAACTCTTCATGGTTGAAGTGTGAAAACTTAGTTATGCTCTATTCATATTTCCCCCTTATGCCAAGAATCCCCATAGAGATTGAATTGTGAAATTTGTCCATGTGAGAAAGCTACCCCATAGTTTCTCTCACCTTGGTTTTGGTAGAACCAAAAGTGGTAGGGAGCTAACCATACCCTCTGTAGGTTCCTCCCATTCATTTTTTTCATTTGGTATAATCCTGATGTCAAACCCTTCTTTGAATACAATGACATATTAGTGGGTTTTCCATCATTACTTGCCATTTCTCTCAAGTGTACAAGATTGAGTCTATGAGGTGTACAAATGGGAACCAATACTTTTCTGGTGCCATTGTTAGGGATAATTCTTGTCACCCACATTATTAGGGACTCTTGTAGAGAGCTGATATCATTTTAAAAAAAGTTATCTACCTATATTTGCATTAAGTTGATTATCTTTGGCCCATTAATAACACTTTTTTGGCACTATTTCTAGGGACTAAACTAAACTTCTGGTCACATGTATTGCCAAGAATTCTTCTACAGAGCCATGAGTTTCTCACCTTGTGAAGTTATCTATTGTTATTACATTGATCTAACTATTCTAGCTATAAACCTCACAAAACTCCACTATAGGCGTGTCAGGAAGTTTTTAAGGTTTGACAATTCGACCTCTGCTCAGTCTATTGCAAAGAACTATAATACTACATGTTGAAAGGTGTTTTTTCCCTTTTGAACATTATTATGAAAAATTATTATTTTTATTCTCTATCTCATTTAGCTTCAACAAGTTTAATTTTAGTCTGTATCACAATATTTTTTAAATTATTCTATTATATAAGTTTGATTCTAGTGGTAAATCCAACTTTATTTTCTATTTTCAAGGAAGATTGGTGCCTATTCTAAATATTTTTAAATTTTATTTTTGAGTGTCTTCTTATTTGAAAATTTGGAAGGACTGGGATCATCTTTCAAAGGTGACCCATCAAAGATACTTGTTTCACCCTTAGGTATTCCTCAAAGAAGAAGGGGATAAGTATGAAAGCTTTTTGAAGGCCAGAGCTCAGTTTCCAAAGGTTATCTAATTTATGATAATCTTGAGATATTTGTTAACCCCCCATCATTGAGGACTATCTTAGGTCTCCCACTGATTCTAAAACACATAGGCCTATTTATTTCCTAGCTCCTTCTCAACTAGTTGAATGACCTCCCAAGTCTAATCCACCAATCCGGCCTCATTCACCCCCTCACATGCCTTTTACATTTATTATTGATCATCTTATTGAGCCAATCATGAGGCATAGGGACCAAGAGGATAATGCACATCTTGCATTCTACATTCCTAGATTTAGACCTATTAATTTTGATGAGATGGAAGGCTATCCTAATGATGTCCCAAATGAAGTTAGGAAATTCCTCTTAAAAATCTAAGGGAATAATGTAGTGAGTGGTGATTAGCATCTAAGGGCCTTTCAAAATATTA
The DNA here is from genome assembly GCA_037957365.1 of Torreya grandis. Classification (NCBI taxonomy): domain Eukaryota; kingdom Viridiplantae; phylum Streptophyta; class Pinopsida; order Cupressales; family Taxaceae; genus Torreya; species Torreya grandis. The sequence goes on along the minus strand of JARHVA010001539.1, from coordinate 237,908 downwards.
TTAAATATTATGAGGTTGAGTATGAGGATGTGTGCATCAAGTTGTTTGTGCATATGCTAGAGGAGGATGCTCATGAATGGTTTAACTCCCTTCCCACTAGATGCATTGATTCATGGGAAGAGATACAATTTTTTTTTATAATTTAGTATGGTGTTATGATTGATCTAAGGTTTATCTTGACTGAATTTGAAAATATGAAGAAGAATCCTAATGAGTGTGTGGAAGAATTTAACACATGGTTCAACAAGATAATGATGTGGTTGTTTAAAAACATTAGGCCCAATGATAGAACATGGTTGATAAAATATTATGATACCTTTGATAAAAATTCTACTTATATCTTGAGGGACAAGGCTCCCACTAACTTATAGTTGGTGTTTAATATGGCCATCCAAATTGAGAACAACATCAAAGCTATGGAAAACCCCTGAACAAGTAGGCTAATGTGAAGCTGGCTGATTTAGAAAATACATAGCCCATTAAGATAACTAACTTGGAGGAAATTGTCAAAACTTTGGCCTCTACTATCAACTAAATGTCATAAAATTTGGCTAGAGATGAAAAGGGAGACCCTTAGGTGTCTACTAGATATGAATAGGATCCATATCTAAATCAAGCACCAAGGGGGGCTACTTTCCACAATATATATATATATATATATATATATATATATATATATATATATAATGACAAAGTGAAGAGGCCTACACATGAAGATAAGATAGATATAAACTAGAAGAAAGGGTCTATAAAAGAGGTGTCTGATCTTTTAAATGCCAAGTTAAATGATATGAATTCAAATTTAGACATTGATCGATGTGATAAGTGTTTCCTTCCACACCCTCCATGTGATACTACTAAACAACTTGATGAAGATCCAGATGAACCTGAATATGCATCATCGGAATATGAGATTTTTATGTTTGATTTCCAAAGACCTTAGAGTGATTCAATGACCTCCAAGTAATTATTGACTGATATTACGCTCGATCAGTTTTGGAGCACTATCAAAATGGAGAGTGTCCTAACTTTTGACTTTGATTGTGATTTTAATATGGCACAATCATATGAATTACCTTTTCATGATTTTGACCTCTTGTACTCTATGATGATCAAGAAATATCCTAGGATAAATCCATTAGTTGAGGATAGGTAACTATTAATTAATGAAATAATTACCTAAAATAAGGAATACAACTTCAGAATTAGGAAAATAAGTGTTTCTCCTTAAGACACTACCCATGTAAATTCAAAGGTAGGGGATGCAAGTAAGGAAGAAAATAAAGCTATAATAGTTCCAAAAGCTTCCAAGATAACCCCTATGACCCAAGATGTTAATCCTAGAGGTGTTCCTACTAGGAGCAATAAAACACCCATATTATCTAGTATCCCCAAGGGTGCTAATGATATCAAACAAAATACACCTTTAAAGGCTATTATCAAAGTTTAAAATCTACCCTAGCCTATTCCACTTTAGACCTTAAGTGACTATATTCTAGATGAAGGTGTTGTTAACCTTACAACTAATATGCCTCTTCCTTAGTATAGTATGTGTGATATGGCTCAAGTATTGAGTCAAATAAACATCACTATACTAATTATTAAGTTATTGTGAATACCTAAACATAGGAAGAGGGAATTTGAATGTTTAGAATTTGGTGAAAAGTCAACTATGAATGAAGTTGAGTTATCCCAAGCACCCCTAGAAGAAGATGAAGAATCAAAAGAGGTTGTTAAACCTAATCCATGGGTCTATTTGGGGACTACATTAGTGGAAATTTAGCTAAATGTGGATCCATTTTATATGATTTTACTGATCAATGGTCTAGTTGTTCACAACTACATGTTTGATTCTAGCACTTATTATAATGTGATGCCCTTGGGTGTAATCAATGATATTGGAGTGAATATCACATCAAACTTTGGAAAGTGTTATGCCATGGACTCATGAGAGGTTCCAGTTGTTCGACAAGTCAAGGGGTTAGTGGTATAATTGGTAGTTCATCCTAGTAAGTGCTTGAACATAGATGTGGTAGTTGTAGATTACCCACCTAAATGGGGGATGCTACTATCATGTAAATGGGTTGTGAGCATGGGTGGAAGTGTGTAGATGGACCTTTTCTACACCACCATTCCTTTGGAAGGTAAGATGGTAAGAATTTATAGAGAGCCAAAGATGTTACATGTGATTGAATATTTGAAGCATGATCTCAATAAAGTTATGTACTTAAACATTGAGCTTGGAAACTTTGTTTGGAATATAGATACTAGAAAATAACGTATTATTTTTGATGTTGATCTTGACAAAGAAAATGTAGTTTGGAAGATGTGCTTTGACAGGGCTTGCTCTAATCTCAGAAAAGGAGCTGGGGTTGTCTTCTATGCCCCCAATGGTAAATGTTTTTATGTTTTATTTCAAGCTTTATTTTGAGTTTACTAATAATACTTCTAAATATAAGGCACTCCTTCTTGGTCTAAGGATTTCCCATAAATATGGATTCAAATGTTTGATTGTCAAGGGAAATTTTTATCTAGTGGTAAAGTAGATTTGTAGTGATTTTAACATGAAAAATAAAAGGTTGAAGTAGTATTAGAATGCTATTTGGGACTCGATGGAGTTCTTTGATGCATTAAATATTTGTTATCATGATAGGAGTTTAAACCAAGAAGCTAATAGACTTACAAAGCTAGGTACTTAGTTTGACATTGTAAATACGAGCCCTCACTATCAGTATTAAGTGGAGGTGCTTGTTAAGTTTCAATCTTAGACAATGTTTACCATTAGTAGGTCTTTGATGATGATGAAAAAATTAAAATGTTTTTGAATTGTGAATATTAGTTTCATGATTAACTCATAGACATGGGATCTATGGTTTAGGTCAGTGGTAGGAAGGAGACCTTGTTTAGGAAGGAAATTATTTAGCTAAAGATAAATACTATCCCAAAAGGACTGGTTATTCTAGAAGCATCTTTTGATGGAGTAGACAAAATTAAGTTGAGAGATTCATTAAAAAGGATGTGATTGAGCATAACTTGGGTTCTCATGAGAATCCAAGAAAAGTTTGGCTAGGTACTCACCTGAATGTAGTAGAGAAAAATCTTACATGTAATTGTTAAGGAAGTAGCATGATTGCTTATCATGGTCTTATTTTTAGTTAAAAGTGTATAGGAAATACTTGTTTTATCATGTCATCTCTTTATAGCCTAGTAGTAAACCTTTCAGGCAGAAATAGAGACCTAATAACCTTATCTTGTCCACCAAGATGCGGGAAGAATTAAAGAAGCTAAGGGATAGTGGTATCATTTAACCCATCAATTATTCATCATGGGTTACAAATTTAGTCCCTTTATGGAAGAAGATTGGTGACATCCACTTGTATGTGGATTTTAAAAATCTAAACAAAGCTTCTTTAAAAGATAATTATCCCCTATGCAATATGGAGAACCTACTATAAAGCGTTACTGGATAATAAATGTTATCCACATTGGATGGATTCTCAAGTTAAAAAAAACCATGTCATGGTGAAGGAATCTGAGAGGTCTAAGACTATGTTCATAATTCCTTGTGGCACTTATGTATATATGAGGATGAATTTTGGATTGATGAATGCTAGCACAATGTTCCAGTAAGTTATGGACATTAATTTTGTTGGGATAATTAACCAATTCATTGTTATGTATTAGGATGGCATTACTATATAATCCAAAATAAGAGAAGAACATTTGGAGCATCTTGAAAAGGTGATGATCAGATGTAGGAAATTTAACATTTTGTTTAATCTCAAGAAGTGCCACTTTGGAGTATAAAAGGACAAGTTGTTATGACATATAGTATCCAAGGATGATGTCATGATTGACCTTAAAAGAGTTGAAGCCATTGACAAAGTGCTTATCCTAAAGTTTAAGAAAGGAATTCAATCTTTCTTTGGAAAAATCAACTTTGTAAGAAGGTTTTTGTTTAATTTTGTTAAGATCACTCTACTTATTACTTTCATGTTGAAGAAGGACCAAACCATCAAATGGGAGGAGAAGGCCATGCAAGCATTTAGTGACATCATAGGAGCTTTAAAGTCTACCCTATTTTAGATAGTCTTAATTACATAAATTTATTCCAGATATTCTCTTTTACATCATCCAATACTATGGCTTATATCTTGTTACAAAAGAATGAGAAAGGTCATGAGCAGTAGATAGCTTTATTTATAAAAGTTAGCAAGGTCTTAAACTAAAATACACTATCATGGAGAAATAATATTTTAATCTCTTAAAGGTTATTAAAATGTTTAGGTCGTATATTCTGAGTTCAAAGGTTATTGCCTATATCCCACACACCATGATGAAGGACATTTTAAATCATATTGAAGTATCCAACAAGAGGTACAGGTGGGTCAACAAACTACAAGAGTATGACATGGACATATAGACCAGTAAGTTGGTAAGGGAGATGGTTCTATCCAATCTTATGGTTGAGACCAATTTTCAAGTTGTTGTGGTAAACAAAGTTATGTTTAATGTTGATGATTCCTTGAGTCAGTTTAACATGTTTCCATGGTATAGAGACATCATTTATTACTTGAAAAATCTAAATTATCCCCCTAACTTGGATAAGAATCAAAGAATAACTCCTAATATTGTGTCCCAAAAATACCTCTTGACTGAGGATGGAATAGCATGGAATAATATAGATAGATTTATCTTAAGATGTGTGTTGAAAGAATAGAATATTGTCCTGATTGAAGACTTCCATAATGGAGTTTGTGGTGGCCATTTTACACCTAAAGTCATAGCTCATAAAATTCTGAGAGATGGTTATCAGTGGCCATCACTATTTAAGGATGTTTCTCAGATAGTTAGAAGATGTGATAAATATTAGTGCTTTAATAGGGGGATGAATGCTTCAAGTTCTCATCCCTTGCATCCTATGATAATTGAAGGATTGTCTAGACAATGGGGAATGGATTTCATTAGAGAAATAATTGATTCATCAAGTGCTAGACATAAATGGATCCTATTTGAAACTAATTACTTCACCAAATAGGTCAAAAACACTAAATAGTAATGGATTTTCTATTGAATCATATTATTTTTTAGGTTTGGTGTTCCTATTAAGATAATTTATGATAATGTCATGAGATTAAAAGTTAAACATTTGGTAGCATTATGCAAAGACTATGGAATTGAATTGACCTATGCTTCCAATTACAAATCTAAAGGAATAAGTAATTTGAATAAAGTAATAATAACTTGCTCAAGATCATCAGATGGACATTGGAAGCAAATAAGAAAAAGTGGGGTGAACAACTAAAGTTTGCTTTATGGGTTGACAAGATCATGCATAAGAGAACTATAGGTAGAAGCCCTTTTGATCTTGTTGAGGGAGCTCAAGTAGTTCTTCCTATGAATTTATAGTTGCCCACTTATCAAATTATGCAACAACTAGGGAATGATGAGCAAATCCACCACTATGAAAGTAGGGTGAACCAAATTATTGAGCTTGACGAAACTCAAAGACAAGCTCATGAAAAACACCTTAAGTTCAATGAGAAACTAAAGACAATATTTGATAGAAAGGTCACTCCAAGAACCTTCTAATTAGGTTATTTTGTTCTACTTTGGGATAGTAGGCATGAAGAAAAATAAAAATATGGCAAGTTTGATGTCTTGTGTATGGGTCCCTATTCCATTTACTATTAGATTGGGGAGGATGGTGAAATACTAGAGCTACCAGTCAATGGTAGAAATTTAAAATACTTCCTTGATTGAGTCTATCTACAACATATGTACCATATTATATAGTGTTTGTTACTTTGTATTTATATTGTTTTGTTGCATCTTTTCTTTGGGACTAGTTTGTATAGTTACTTTCTCACTCCTTTTGTTGTGTGTTCATTTTCAGATCCTCCTGATCTATTTTTGTTATGTATACCATGTTCTATAGAGCCTTCATGAATATTTGTTCAAAATTGATAAGTCTTGACTCCATAGCCCAATATATTGGAACCTAATCTTATATTATGCGGTTCTTTGCACACCCACAGGGGGTATGCATCCATTGGTGAGAGCAAGTGTTAGTGCCCAAAATTACACTAAAATAGTTGGGACCTTATCAATTGAGAATGCTTAAGTCTAGCCTGAGTTCAGTATCAATGTCTAAGTTATTAGCCCAACTTTTATTTCAAAATATTCTTTTGAAAGATCAAGTTCATGTAAGAATTGGCTAAGTTCTCTATCTTGTCTTTGCTTGGTGAAGGTGTTTTTCCATTAGAATTTTTGAGCTTTTTGCATGAAAATAATGTTCAACAGAAATAGGTCTTTGAGCCTTTTTCCTCAGATAAAAAGTTTGAATACTTATTTCCTAGGACATTTTATTTGCTACAAATTTTTTGAAGGAATTCAATGGCTTATCTATTTCAAACTAAGTGTTTTACAAAATATTTGAATAACTATTTCATTTATTTTGGGTCATTTATTTTGGAATTTTTATCCATAGTAAAATGTATGAAGGGCACTTGCCTTTCAGGCATTTTTTCCACACAAAAAGCCCAAAGGAAATCCTTTATTTTGAGAAAGGTGAAAAGTCTTGTTTGTTTTAGATTTTTAGCTACAGTAAAAATTCCGAAGGGCACTTACTCTTTGGGTATTTTTCCTACACAAAAAGCCCAAAAGAATTAAAGGAATTTTTTACTTTGGCTAAGGGTACTTCTAGAAATATTGAAGGGTCATTTTGACTTTGAAAAATTTCTAAAGGATCTTTTTCTTTGGCCATTTTTCCCTTAAAAAATACCTGAAGGGCACTTTCATAAAGTATAAAGGATAAGTATGGAGGGTAAAGGAAATCTTAAATAATTTTGAAGGGCATTTTTAAAAGATGAAGGACACTTTCAGAAAGTTTGAAAGGCACTTTCAAGAGTTATAAGGACCATTCCAAGAGGCCGAAGATAAATTCTATAGGACAATTGGCCTTGATAAAGTCTAAAGGGTATATTCAAAGGGCTTGAAAGGTAATTTCAACAAAGTTGTGTGAAGCTAAGGTCTTATTTCCTTTAGGCATTTTCCCATGCAAAAAGTGTGAAAGAATTGCATTTCTTTGGGAAAAGTACCAAGTTCAAAGTTTTTGGCTAAAGGAGCTAAGTCACAATTCCTTTGGCAAAATTTCAAAGATCAATTTCTGCAAGGAAATTATTTTGAACAAAATGTCTGAAATAATTATCCCAAAAAAAAAAAGGCTGAAGACTCAATTCTTATGGGAAAAGTGAAGTCAAATCCTTCATGGAAATTATCTCACACATATTATTTGAGACAAATGTCTAAATAGAATTCCCAAAAGAATTATTGTGGGATAATTGTGCTGAAATAAAGAGAAGTTGAAGACAGAAGTACCAAAGCAAACAAGAATGCCAAAAATAAAGATTTAGAAAAAAATTTCATAAAATAAAGTACTCAAATAAATATTTCTGAGTTGTAGGTATGATAGTGTTGTAGACATTTTTGATGGGTGCACATATGTCAAATTTAAGCTATAGGGACTAGCTATTGGAAATTTAAATGTCTAGGATGGTTGTGTGAGCATAAAATTTAGACCCCATGAAGTAGCCATCTTTTTTCAAAAGGAGGTAGATTAAATGACATGAGTTTATATAGAGAAAGATAATCTAATGGTGAAATATAGTAGTTGATAGTTTAATAGGGCTTCAGATTAAGAAAGACACTTCCATGTGGTGTAAGGGGGATCAAAGTAGTAATGATTATCTATAAGGAGCACATGAATCCCATAGGGATAACAAGTGGCATATCCTTGGGGCCAAGTAAAAGGTAATATTTAATGATTTCCCACCCCTTGGATCTTAATTTGATGGGGCACATTTTCTTGGGTAATTGAGATTAAAAGGTGTGAGTTCAAAGTCAAAAGGTCAAGCCTATGGTGCATGATAAGGATTGAACATGTTCTCATTGATTGATGGTATATGATTAATCATACACCTTCTAATCAATGGGGTATATTAAGTCATGAATTTTTAATGAATCCTAGAGTGGATGTGGGACCACCACTTGACAAGAGCATATTAGCTTAATAGGGATGATAGAGCATGATGTAAAGATCTGATGAAGCTACCAAGTGGTACCATTTCAACACATGACCTATTGAGTAACCAATCACATTTGATGCTTTGATAAAAATTTGATAACACACATTGATCTAGCCTAGTAATATCTAATGGTGTAATCCTAGATAGACTTTTTAAAGGGTTTGGATTGAATGAGGAAATGACAAGTGTCTAGGTTAAGGTTAAACTTAATGGCTCTTCTATGAATACAAAAATGAGTTGATGCATATAAGAAAATCCATGAGTCATTCTAGAGTGAATATTTCTAGTCATGATCATGAATCATTTTTAGTTTCATGTCACAACTAGATCATTCTTGATCCATCATTGCAAAATCAAGATTATTCTATGGAATGTGCAAAAAAAAGGTTGTTATCCAGGAGGTTCCAATTATGAAGGTAACCATTCATCAACATATCCAGGTAGCTATACATAGAAATAGAGTTTGTTCAGCCTATGCCATGAAATTCACCTTTTAGGTAGGTGTAAAGGAGAATTTCTAGATAAGTTACACATAAGGACAAAATTTATTTGGCTCTTCAAACAATGTTCTCCCTCTAGTTGTGAAAGTGACTGATCAAGAGATTCTCTAGGTGGTTGCAAGTACTCATCATTATTTGTAGAGTTAGTTACAACAATTGTTTTTATTATAAATGGATAAAAGTCTCAAGCATGGCCAAGAGCATTTTTTGGCTAGGAGCATCTTGATGGGACTAAAAAAGTTTCTTATGCAATTTTTGTAAATTGCAACCCATAGTCCCAAATTTGAAAAGGATTGAAAAATTATAAATAGGGGCTTTATCCTCTGTTCCAAGGTTGTTGTTGGTTTTTGGTTGTTGTAGGCCATTTTAGGCATCCTTTTTTCTCCAAGTCTAAGTTCTACAAGCATTTTTTGGGATCAATTACTGTGTGTAGATTTTATCTCCCTTGCTAATGTGGTTACATCTGTACAACCATTAGGAAGATTTGAGAGCATGCTTATGTCTCCCTTGTCAAAAGAGAAATCTCACCATACTTGTCCCCATGATATCATTTTGAAGTGTTGATGTTTGTAATATTTCTTTTCAAGTTACTGAAAGATATTTTTGGTTCTTTATTATATCCTGTTAATGAAATACAATAATATGTTTTACAATTTTTGTTGATTGGAAATTTGGGTTTGTGTTCATTATTGGTTGTCATTATAAGCATATACCTATGTTATAAATCCATCTGTATAGTTATATTTAGAAATGTGTAATTGAATACATTTTAAGGGCACCCTGGGTTCATGAATCTAGCAAGAGAAAACATTTGAGATTCTAGTTTAAGTGTATGTCCTAGTATCTTAGGGATCAATTGGTGTTTACTATTGTCTTATATTTGATTTTTTTTTTGAATCTTTACTAAAGAACATTTTCATGAAATACTGCTAGATACCTTGCTATTTGAAAGCCACTGACACTCCACCCTCCCTATTTTTTTAATAATCTAACTTATCCTACCCTATCTTTCCCTAAAAATAATACATCCCTTACATACTATATATATATTATTTGTCTTAAAAATGAATAATATATCACCTATTTGGAATGTGTTTTTAGTTTTTGATTTAAATCATAGTATTATAATCTTTTATTTAATCCCTTTGCTATTGAATTTTATTCAAAAAGAAAATTGTAATCACAATTTCATCTATCTTTAGTAGCTTATGTATGACATAGAGCATTTTTGAATTTGGTGTGACAACAATTCATGGGTGAAGTGTGCAAAATTGGTTATGCTCTAGTCATATTTCCCCCTTATGCCAAGAATCCCCATGGAGATTGAATTGTGAAATCCCTCCATGTGATCAAGCTACCTCATAGGTTCTCTCACCTTGGTTCAATCAGAATCAAAAGTAGCAGGGAGATATCCATACCCTATATAGGTGTCTCCCAATCATTTTTTTCATTTGATATAATCTTGATGTCAACCCTCAAGTGTGCAAGGCCAAGTTTATAAGGTGTATAATTGGGAACCAACATGGGTAAACCCAAACATTTGAATGAGATGCCACTTCATCCTTAGTTAGCCTTGGAGCCATTTCAAAAATGGGGGATTGACTTAAATGGTCTAATAGACCCACCTTATCAAGGCAAGGAGTATATTTTGGTATGTACAAATTGCCTCACTAAATGGGTAGAAGTTATATATTTGACTCATCCATGAGATGAAAAGGTAACAATTCATTTATGAGTAAATATTTACAAGATATGGAGTTGCACAAGATATAGTATCTAATTAAGGACTAAAATTCATGTCTAATATAATTAAAACCCTTGTATGAGAGTATGATTTCAAGTATAAGAAATCCACTCCATATCAACTATAATCCAATGACCAAGTAGAGGTTAGTAATAATGAGTTGGATAACATCCTTACCAAGACAATATCTATACACCACCATGATTTGGAAAAACATATTTTAGAGGCTATATGGGACTATAGGACCACATGGAAGACAACCATGGTATTCACACCTATGAGTTGGTATATGGTAAGAAAGTTATTATTCATATATATTTTCACTCAAGGCTCTAAAGAATGTCCTAGAACTTGTCATATGTTTGATGGAAGCATAAAATAAAAGGGTATTATAGATCAAATCTCTTCATGAAATGAGAAGAGATGATCTACATCAAATAGAAATAATTCAAAAATAAAGGATCAAATGCCATGACAAGTTCATTAAAATATGGAAGTTTTGGTTAAGAGATTGGGATATTGATTTTTGACTCCAAATGCAAGGACCATAAAAGAAATCTTAAAACTAGATGGTTAGGCCATTATGAGATGGAAAATGTGTTTGCTAATGGATAAGTCAAGATATTCATAATTGATTTGGGTAGATTCTCTTTTATGATTAATGGACACCATCTCAAGTTATACAATAAATCTCTCTTTAAAGAGGAGTTCATTAAAGTTCATGATTGAGGTCTAAAATTGTATAAACATGGGAATAGATTGTATACTAGATAAAAATTATGAATATCCTACCAATTCATCATCATGACTTTTTAAATTCTGGTAAAAAAATTTCAACCCAATATCTAGGGTAAGTACATCACATCTAGAAGTTTTGGTCATAAAAATATCTTGTTAGCTAACCAAAAATACATTAAAAAGGGCCTTAGTGAAAAACCATATTATTTGGCCACTCAAGAGTAAAATATAAAAATAAAAATAAAAAAGAGAAAAAAACTATAAAAATACTAAAGTGGAAAATTAGATTGCTGACAAGCTGATATAAAATCATAATAACATAAATTTTATATAATTCATTGCTAAATTTAAGTTGTTACATGCCCAGTTTATATTTTTGTAGGTAAAATTCACACCTACAACATCTACACCTATAACATCTAACCCTATAGGCAAGTATTTACACCTACAACATCTAAATATATAAGAAAACATATATGCAGGCAATCTATAGAGCATACTCTTAGCTTGCACAAGAAACTCTATTTTGACTTGAAAAATCTATAAATAATTCTATTTTGGATTACAACCTCTACATGAAACTCTATTTAAATATACAACATCTACAAAAGTCCTTTAGATATCTATATCCTCCTCCCCAAAGTATTTATAGTAATTTTCATATCATATGGTCCCAAAGATGAAATGAAATCATATTTGTTGATTTTTTTATAAGTATGTTGGTATATACACAAGTTAATATAGGTTCTTAAAATTCACCTAAAACCACTACTACCTCTTTCATTCTTATAAAGTTGTCATTTCAAGTAGCAACCTAAATCCTTCCACCCTTAGTTCCTTATTTTTTGACAACATGAGATTATCCTCAATAAAATTATATTTTTTCATGATGATATCAACATAGAAGGAATTCATCATTTCAAGGGCTATGAATTCAAATTCAAAGTAACATCCTCAAAAAAAGTTTCTCATAGTATTTTTGAAACAAAACTACTCTTCAACACTTTCAAGATAGAGCCACCAAAGACAATTTTTTTGTCATGATCTCTCAACTATCCTACATGCTTGAACTTAATTCGATTTATGGCTATTTAAGGATATCTAGATAAGTACCATTGTCCATCTTACACAGAATTTTATTGGTCAAACCAATGCAATGGACCAAGGACTTATATGATGAATCTATAATAATATATACTACTTTTATAGATTGTTTTGTAATGATTATTGATTATTACTATGATGTGACTATTTATGAGTACTCACTTTTTAAAAGAATCCATATTTCCCCTAAAAGTTCATTTCATTCTCTCCCATGTCATCCCAATGCATTTTCATCACATAACATCATGTTCCCCATATAATTTCATGTCACTTTTCTCTGATGTCATTTATTGTGTACACTTGATTATCTAATCAATTACATATGACGTCAAGTGAAGATTTTAAGCTTGGAGGGTACTTAATGTCACTTTGCACATATAATGTCCAAGGACATGCTAAAAATACAACACATCAAGAAACAACAAACACTTGATTCCAATAATATATTTATGCTAGTGGAAGGATAAAAATCCATTATCAATCCATACTAAAAAATGGTATCCTCTTTCCTAAGAAAGAGTGTTCTATTTTTGAACCAATAGAAGCTACAAAGGTGACAAGTGAAGAACATAGGTAAAAATGAAAGGATAGTATCCCATTTTGATGCTACAAGATGGATGGTCTACATAGAGAGACTGATAGATTATGATTTGAGAATAGTACAATATTTTTCTTTCACCTTGAGGATAAAAAAGATGTTAATGGACTAGAGATAATACTAATCGAATGATTGATATCAGAAGTAACTAGTATACTTATTGTAGAGTAATAATGGGTATAAAGACATGCTTATGCAGATGTTGAGGCAAGGTTTACTAGGCTAGGAGAAAGAATATAATTTGAAGCTCAAAGCATAAAAAAATTCTCTCCCTACCCCTTGGTGTCAGGTGGTGATATTTATCATAAAATAATTCATAAAGAAAGGTAGGTTATATTTTTAGATACCCTCACTTGAATTTTTTGAGTCATTTAAGGCATGGGCATATCATAAACATTACTAATTATTTTATGCACTTTTTGAGAATAATGGCCAAGGAATTTTAGAAAGGAAAGCCTTGAACACTTGCCCATCATTGTTTAAACACATTGATTTTGAAGAGAGTCTTAACCTCCACTAGAATTGATGTAATTTGAGAAGACTTTATAGTAATTCCTCATCTTCCACTGTAAGTTGTTTAGCCTAGACCACCTATAGCAACTCCTCTACCTATACCGAATATTCCACATACTAAAAAGTAAAAAAAAATTTATAGCATAATCTAGTAGACCAAAGAGATACTCTCATAGGTTGAGATATAATGGAATAAAAATGAGAGCATCTTCCTCCAAGGCATTCACAATTAACATTTCATTAAAAATGACATATTTTGATAAGCTATGAGTTTAGTTGAAGAAGATAATAATGAGGAAGCTACTAGTGGAAGTTTTTATACTGAAGAAGAAAAATAAGAGGAATAAATGGAAGAATATGAAGTAGAATAAGAAATGGAAGAAGAGGAGGTAGAATAACAGATGAAATTAGAACCTATTGCCAATCGATAAATCTAAATTGGAGAATAACCTATTACTAGTGAAGGAAAAATAGAAGAAATAGAGGAAGATTTATCAATGAGGAGGTTCAAGAGAAAGAGAAAGAGGACTTTATATTAATGGATGAGAAGAATCATACCCCTACTCCTAGTTTATAATTGAGTGACCATGACTTTTTTTTACATACATATCAAGAGATAAAATTTCTAAAGACTAAAATTATAGGATTAGAGGCAAAGAAAAGTGTAATAGATACATTAACTCAAGTTGTAGCTAATAAATAAGAAAGAGTAGTTGGAACACAATAATTTGTAACTAAGATACAAGAACCTATAACAATACCTATAAAAAACACCTCTAAGATAATAAATCTTGAGGACAATACAACCATTGTACCTAATCTACCCAAAGTCATAATCATTGAGCTTAAAACTTATTTTGCACAAATATGTATGATTTAAGAACTTGATCAAACTCATAAATTGTATTACAAGGGAAGTTGATTTGGGTTAAAAATTATAAAAGGCAACATAATAAAATCCATTTGTTGACACAAGAAAATAAAAATTTTAAGAAACAAATAGAGGAAAAGGATGACAAATTAAGGGAAAAATAAACAATAATTTCTAGTTTTGAATCTTTAGTTCCTAGGGTTTGTTAGACTATAAAAATTATACAATGTATACCTCCCCCTAATTTATATGATTTATATATTCAATAAAAAATGGATTTAATTTAAGATTGGTAGATTGATTTCAAGGGAAAGATATAAGATTTTATTTTGATTTATTTAATGAATATCTCAATGGAATAAAAGTGAAAAATGACTTATTATGTGAATTTTAATAGCACTACTAACAAAGAGTGGAACCCCAATTTCTTGGTCAGAGACATATATCTTAGGGATTACAATTCTTATCTTATAAATGAGATAAGAAGAGGATAATAAATGGTGAGATATTCTACCTTAGAGACCTATACCCCACTAAATCTCAGATCATAATTTTTATTTCATATCAAAATCATCAAGAAATGGGATAATATTAATCAAGACCTTGAATGAATGTTCTTATTTAGTATTTTAAGAAAGAATATATTAACCATATCATTTCTCTTTCTAACAATATTTTTAAATAAGCCATTGTTGGTTGTAAAATGAGATGGGGAGAACTAACACCATAATTAAAACAAATAGAACTATACTTTGTTAATACTTTCAAAGCTACAAATGGAAGACTTGTCAAATTCATAAATTATTAAAAGTTAATCTGATTAGATAGATATGCATGAAGTTTATGATGCGAATCCTTTAGTCTCCTATCAAATCCTAGATATAAACATGACAAATCAATGGACATGAAAAGTATATAAAATGGGGATTCTTATAATAAAATAGGGGATACCTTCCACAAGAGGTAATGGGAGATGAAAACATGTTAAGTATGAAAATTAGTTAAGTATGAAAATTATCAAATCTACTTCGTAGGGTGATTTCATGCAGCCAGGTATTTTGACTAGAAAATCATGTGACTAAAAATATAAAACCATTTTTCTCCTATGCCATTTTTTATTCCTTAATGAAATGTTTTATCTTGATTTAATTTGATTTGATCTCTCAAATATTGCACCAAAAAGTGTTGATCAACCATTTCTAAAAATTTGTACATGTACAAGTTTTCTCCAAAAAAAATCTCTTTGTTGAAAATTGAACATTATTTTGATGTATTGGACACCTATTTTACTATATTTGAAATTCCTTTACACTTATAACATGTTTAAAATATATTAAAATTCTTTTTAAATTTGAATCAAATTAAAAGAAATATACATCTTTTTAGCCAGCAATGTATAATTAATTAACATGTAAAAATAGTTTTAGCTAAAATCTCAAGGTCCTAAGATTTCAAAGCTTGGTTGTATTGGTACACAAAAAATAGTGACTTAGTGAATAAATACTGCTAGGTATTGGAGAACCTAGAATTTCAGGTTTAACTGTCATAAAAAAATAAACTTTATATAAAAGAAATAAATAAAACAAAGAATTGAAAGAGGATTAAAAATAATAATGCAACATATGAAACCTTATAAAATTTCAAATAATGTGTGATTTTTTGAATATTTATTCCCCTTGCCATGAGAGTTTTGATAGAGATCTGGATAGACAGTATAAGTTTCATTTTGATTTCATGATTTAATAACAATAGTAAGGGAAGCATAGGCATGATTTTATACTAGCTAGAAATTTATAACATCGATAGAGATACCAAGGATTCCACTCTAAGAATTGCTTTATCATTAGCTAGGCATTCATATCCTAGATAGAGTTTATTTTAATCACTCTTATTCCATAAGTTATTGATTTTGATTCATTGATTTTTTTTAAACACATATAGAAGGGTTGAGAATTACCATTGGCTAGGTGTAAGTATAATAAAAATTATTTTTATCAATATATCCCTATAAATGTGTATTCATCTCATTGTTTATTATTTTTCATCCAAGTTTTAGCTTGCTAATAAACAATTAATCTTTCAAAATGAGAAGTTTTTTTGAAATTTGTATGAAAATATCAAAATGAAATTCAATAATCTGATACAGTTATTTCATTCAAATAAATTTTGAATTTAATTATGACATATACCTTTATTCTAAACTTCAAATACCTCATGATCAAACCATAAATATCTATAAGTATGAATAACTATCAATTGTGAGAAATTATGTGAAGTGGATGAATGGTTATGATGACCTTATTTAGTAAAACTAATTAACTGAAAGGAAATCTAAACTAAAATAATAATAATAAATAATCCACTCTAATTTTTAAAAAATAATTCTAAATGAAATTGGGAGAGTGGGAGATATTGTAAAAAAATAATTCTAATTTAAGTCTTCAAACATGTAATAACATCTTTGTATTCCTTCAAAAATTCTTTTAGTTTCATTTTTTTGAATCCAAAATAAAATGCATGCACTAATTATACATAATTATCTTCCTTAATTCCAAAATTAGAATAAAAATCAGTGTATGAAATATTTATCTCAAAGACTTTCCAAACATAAACAAGAGATTTATTTACTTAAAGTTTGGTGAATATGATATTTAGAGTAAAAGGTTCAATAAATACCAATGCTTTGAGATTTAAATCATATGATAAAAAAACATCTTATCTTACTTCATCTTACATGTGTTGATTATGCTTTTGTGGATTTGAAATATCTTTATATTCATCATAATTTGAAATGTCTTCTTCCTGTTCAATCATATCATGATTTATAAAAGTAGAAGCTTCATGATCAACTTGCTCATACTAAAAGTCTTTTATTGGAACAATGATATGATCATAATCTATTTGATCATTTGGCATAATACTTTGAAAATAGAACAAATCTTCCACTTTAATTTTATTTTTTTATGATAACTGATTATATTGAATAGATTATACACACAATGAAACTAAAATACTTTTTACAAACATTCTCACAAAAGTCAAGGTTAATGAATCCAAAACATGTCTGAATTGAAACAAAATTTGATCTTATCAACTCTTCCAAATAAAAATATAATTATGTTTCAAACCTAAAAACCAATTATAAGCTTCTTCCTTCAAATTAAAGGGAAACAATAAGCAAACTACATCCACAAATTTCATATTCAAAACATTCAAGGTAAATTTGTAATCAACAAGATGTTCTTCAATAGTTCTTTTGCTATTGTTTTGAAAATTAATAATAAAAATGAATGGATTATTTATTAAATCATGATTAAATACTTTTAATATTTATGCGTGATTCACCAAGACAAGACATATTTTTAATTTTAAATTTTATAAATTTTATATATTTTTTGGATTCTTAGATTTTAACAAGCAACTAAAATAAAATGATGTTGGATAAAAATTAATCATAAGATATGCTCATTCTAATATTGATTTTCTATTGATATGATTTTTATGCACACCATAGACAATGGGTTTTAACCCTCTCATTTTAATATCGATGACTAATCACTCCAACACATGAGTTACATGTATGTGATTTTAGATTAACCAAGTGGTGGAATAATAACATATGACCTACATCCCATCAATAAAAAATCACTCAAGTGATCAAATTAAAAACAAAGAACAAATATTTATATAAATGTTATATTGGAATAATAAGATCTCATAAAAACCACAAAAATGGAAGATTAGGGTAAAAATGAAGGTTTATAGACCACATAAGATGAACCCCTTCAAAAATAATACTTTAAATAAGTTTGGACAAGAAATCAGAAGAACAATATCTATTACAAGTTGTTTTAGCTCACAAACACTCAAACACAATTAGGAATCAAAAGGAAATAAATCAAAATAAACTTAAACATGCAAAATTAAAAGTTTCCATATTTTTTATATTGCTATTGCACATATACAAGGGGGATTATAGTTAACATGCAAAAGGCATTTAAGTTAGTTATAAATTAAAGTGAATAACTATATGGGAAAAGATAAATCATGCATAATCAAAGAAGTAAGGTAATAAAATGAAACCATGTTCCACATAGTCCATAGAATTAGATAAGAATCAATATTTACACATCAAAATCAAATTAGTAGAATTTCTCAAAATTTCATATTAATTTCAATAGCCAAAATTCTCATCTATAATAATGAGTTTAATACAAATTATTAATAATTAAACTAAGTAGACCAAATCCACTAATACATAGCTCACATGAAGTGTGAAATATAGTTCTAGTTTTATCTCCATTTATAATAAATAAAAAATTACATTGAATTTTCATCCAAATTACATGCTTTATTTATTTTTAACAACTAATTTCTACTTAAAAATAAATTAAGTTGACATATTCTTCCTAAATTTTTATGAGTTTTAGATAATATGTTTTAATTTTAAATAAATATTTATATCCTTAAATAATATTATTTAGCTTAACTAATATTATCTGAGTCAAAATAATTTATTTGGCTAAGTATAAAAATTGTAGAATATGCATGATATGCTAATTTCATGGAGCCATTTATTTCAATTGAAAACTTATTTTACTATGAATCTTGGACCACTATGTTCTCCTTATATTTGGATATCTACATTAAAATTTTAGATTTATCTAATTTGGTTTGATTGCACAAAATTTATCATGAAATAGTGCTGACAGTCTATTTTGACAACTACAAAAATGACATAAAATTGACTATGAAAACTATCATATATTCTTAGTAGGGTGATTTCATGTAGCCATATCTTTTGATTAGGAACTAATGTGACTAAAAATATTAATCCATTGTGTTCCTTTGAACTTTGTATTCTTTCATTATTTTTTTAGCCCAATCCAATTTGATTTGATTTTATGAAATTCATCACAAAATAGTGCTAACAATCTATTTTGACAACTATGACAAAATTAGCCAAGTATGAAAACTATCAAATCTACCTAGAAGGGTGATTTTTTGCAACCATATCTTTTGATTGTAAACTCATGTTATTGAAACTATTAAAATATTTTGATTCTATAACCTTTGGATTCCTTCATGAAATATTTTATTTCGATCTAATTTGATATGGTCTCTTAAATATTGCACCAAAAAGTGTTGATCAACCATTTTAAAAAAATTGTACATGCACAATTTTATTCCAAATAAAGTCTATCTCTCTAATGAACACGTAAAATTATTTTAATGCATTAAACACCTCTTTTATTGTATTTTCCATTCTTTTACACCTACATGTTTAAAAAAGATTAGAATTACTTTTATATTTGAATCAAATTAAAATAAATATTCATCTTTTTAGCTAGTAATGTATAATCAATTATCATGTGAAAGTAATTTTAGCTAAAATTTCAAAGTCTTAAGATTTTTAAAGATTGGGCATGTTTTTACACAATAATACCCATACCTATTAGTTTATTGGATGTTGGAACACATAGCACTTGAAAGAATTATTAGAGTGTACTTGTAACAATTAGTTAAGTGCACCCATAAAAATGGTTGTAGATGATCATTTTATAGATCACAACAAAAATTTTAGTTATTTTAATGAAATTACTTAGATTAATTTAAATAGTAAAACTATATATCAAAAAATTAAGAGTAGAATAAATAGATCTACAAAAACAATTGGTGAAAGAGAAAAATACTTGAATATTATGATTGAGCCACTTTGAGGGGGCATCTTCCACAACAATGTAATAAGAACATAATCTAGAATATGAAGATAATTGACTAACCATTACCTCCTATATATACTCTAATTATCCAAGGTTATTCCATAGATTTACCATACTAAGAACATATAAAAATGCAACAAGATAATATGAAGGTGTGTAAGCCACAAGTCAACCACACATATCCCTAGATGCACTATAATTTAAGGTTATAGCATGAACTTCCTCTGAAAAAACATTATCAACAACATTGATTCAAATTATGATGTTATTTTAGGAATGGTTCATCCTCCCATGTTGTATCTTCAAAAGACAGGTTCTTCCATTTGATCAAATACTCCTTAATGGCTTTGGTCTATAATTGCTTTAGAGACATATGATTATATGGATAAAAACACATAAATATCTAATCACCTATGTCAAAATTTTACTCACTACATTTTTGCTTTACTTGTTGCTTCCTTTTATAGTGTCGTTTCTAAATTCTCTCATAAATTGACTAGCACCTCCTATTGATGGTGAATGTGTTCCTCAATAGATCCAACTTTAGGATACACTGTAAAATATGAAGTGATGGATGGGGTGTGATACCCATACAATTACACAAAGGGATACATCTTGGAAGAATTATGAAAAGAAGTGTTATACCACCATTCAATAAGTGGTAGCCAATAAACCCATTTGTCTTATTTGTCAGAAAAGAAATAATGAAGATACCTTTATAGACATTATTGACCACCTCTATTTGTCCATAATATTGAGGATGATAGGATGAGATATGAGCCAACTAGTAATAAAACATGTAAATAATTTAGTCCAAAAATTACTAGTAAATATGGGATCTTAGTTGTTTATAATGATCTTTGGAGTACCATGTAATTTTTGAATTGTATTGAGAAAAACAAAATCTATTGTACTAAAAACAAATGGCTATGATAAGGAATAAAAAGAGCATAATTGGTGAGTCAATACACAACTACCATGATAACATTTTTACCCTCAGGTTGTCGTAACCTCGTAATGAAATCCATGGAAACCTTCTCCCAATGCTAACTAGGGATGGATAAAGGTTACAAAAGACCTACGTTCTTAATGGTTTCACCTTTATTTTGTTGACATACCATGCATTCAAGAACATATTTCTAGACATACCCTTTGAGTCCTTAAAACAAATCTTACTTGATTCTATGATATGTTTTCAAAAATCTAGAGTGACCTCCAAGTGGAGAGGCATGAAATTCCTGAATTATTTTATTTTTGAGGAGAGAATGCTTACAAAGGTATACTCTATCTTTATACCATAATATGTTACCCTTACATGTAAATTTTTCATATTCATTAGAATTCTATTGAATCACAACCTTGTTAGCACTATCATTCCCCAATTCATATCTTTCTTCTTGTATCCAATCAACCTACCACATGGTCATGTCGTATAACATTACCTCAACTAATTCATCTAGTCAAAGGTGGGCATCTACCACTACATTCTCTTTTTCTTGATTATATACTATTTAAAAGTTATATCCTAACATTTTATTCAACCATTTCATTGTTCTTCAGATGACAATCATTGTTCCAAAAAATATTTGAGGTTATCATGATTAGTCTTTACCTAAAAATGATGACCCATTAGATAAGGTCTCCATTATTTCACTGCATGCTAAACAACCATTATATCTTTCTCATAGATTTGTTTGAGCCTTTTTTCCCTTGAGTTGGAAAATTTCAAATTCTAGTGGTCTACCTTATTTAATGAGTATAACCCACATGTCATATCTTAATTTGTCACACTTAACAAAAGTTTTTGAAAAATTAGAGTTGTGCACATAAATATTTTCAATTGTTCAAATGCTTTGGTAGCTGAATCATTCCACTAGAAGGAGTCTTTATTCAATAAAGAAGTGAGTAGGGATGTAATGCTACCATAATTTTTGACAAACCTATGATAATAACTAGTTATCCCCATAAATCCTTGATGATTAGTGAGGGTCTTAGGAACCTACCACTCCATCATAGCTTGGATTTTTTAGGATCAAATTTCACTCCTTCATGAAAATAGTATTCATCAAACTATAAAATGTAGATGTTGTATTTATGAGGTCAAAAGGCATGACCATATATTTATAATGGATTTTTATGAAATCTGAAAGCTATTTTAGGTCTATCGTCATTGAGGATATGAATATAATGATACCTAGAGTGAAGGTCTAACTTGGTAAAATAAACAACACCATGTAATTAATCTAGAAAATCATCAATTAATAGAATAGAAAACTTATATTTGATGGTGTACTTGTTGAGTTTTCTATAGTCTAAGTACATCCTCCAACTATCATCCTTCTTCCATAAATGAACATTGGGAAGAATATTCACTTTGAATGTGTCTAATGATTCCTTCCTCCAACATCTCCTATACCATCTTTTAAATTTCACTCTTCTAGGCATAGGGATGCCTATAGGGTCTGATGTTGAGTGTGTTGGGAAATAAACCGAAAGCACACAATTGATTACCAAACCAAGCAACTTAATATGCAGAAATTAACCAGATTCACCAAGTAACTAGAATTCAGAATAACACATGATATGAGAGACAATACACAACTTGTATTAACACTTTATACAGAAAAGAATACAATAAAGAAGATGCCACTTCTTCTCCACCACCTCTTCAGAGGCTCGCCACACCTCAAGTGAACAGTAATTCTTCTCCCCAAAGTTCTCCCTCTCAGGTCCCAACACCCAACTCAAATACAGAGTTGGTGTTCACCTCCTGTGCTCCACGCACACCACAAGTGCTCCACACACTCCACAAGCACTCCACGTGCTCCACAAGTACTCAAGGTACTTCAAGTAGATCTCCCATGAACCTGCAACAACCTGCAATTCAACAGACCATACTTATGGAAGGAACTCCCTTGCCTTCCTCTTTGCTCTATCTGAGTACACACCTGTACTCCAAGTAGATCCTGCCTGATACTGCTCCTTGTTGTGTTGCTATCTATATGATCCTGCACACCTGCAAATCAACCCGGTTCTGCACACCTGTGAACCTTGACCTTGCACACACATACACCTAT
The DNA here is from genome assembly GCA_037957365.1 of Torreya grandis. NCBI lineage: Eukaryota > Viridiplantae > Streptophyta > Pinopsida > Cupressales > Taxaceae > Torreya > Torreya grandis. The sequence continues at coordinate 214,953 of JARHVA010001539.1, read as the reverse complement.
AGATCAAAGATCTTACTTACCATGTAGATCTCCTATATAGGCCATGCAACTGTGACCAAGATCATACACACCTAAAGAATCCTGCTGACTCTCCAAAACCAGCACCCACCTAGGTACTGCTATGGAACTAGGAGGAACACCCTTGCTCACCTCACACACAAAAGGAACAAACTTTGCTCAACTCAAACTAGAACACTTTTCCAATACAACCATGAGTCTATTATATAGATCTCATCCAAACAATGATTAGACATCTAATTACCATAATTATATTCATAGCTCTCAGTCTAAAAATAGATCTAAACATGCAAACACTTGGTTCATTAGCTAACTACCCGTAATAAGCTCGCAGTCGAACCACACAGGTGACCGACGTCGGTCCCTGTCTGCCTGGGGTCACCGACGCCTGCCGATCCATGACCAACGTCAGTTGGCCAGACCAACACCAAAGACTTCTAACACTCAGCAACTCATCTTGCAACCTCTTCTATGTCTGCATCAGTGAAGCTTTTAGCTCCACAACCTAACAATCTCCCACTTGGAGATAAATAGATGCACTATACCTGTACCTATACCCCATCTAATTTGTTTCCTGGTTTGTATCCCTCTTCAAGATCAATCCTAAAGACAACCCACCACACATCCCATGGTGTACCTCCTGTCATCTGAGTACCCTACCACATCCGAACCTACAAGCACATGTAGTGAAGTCCTGACCCTGCATAGCATGAATCCCTGCTGCTGGTCCCTCTCAAATACCTGAGAACATACTTCCCCGAATTGGCTCCTAACTCTCTGACAGCTCCCACTGCATGGGAATACTCAGGTCTATACCAGACCTCATGTGATTTCAGGCACTATACCTGTCCAGCCCTTAGTGTGCTCCGGCTCTGCATCCTGAACCTCACCAACACCTGATTCACATCAGCTCCCACTCGAGACAAAATCAATCAGTGATCTCCATGTCTCCCATGTCAAAGAATTTCACTACTCCAAACTCCTCATGACATGCCACTGAACTAATCTTACCCTTAGCTTAGCAAAACCCTGTATGTATAATCCTGCTAGCAAAACATACCATCCACATACAGCAATAGAATGATGTCGTGACTCATCATCCACCTGGTAAGACAAACCACAGTAGTTACCCTGACATTGACTGAAGCCATGCTTCGTCCTCCACCTATCAAAACTTGTACCACTATCCTACAGCTCCTTAAGACCATATGACCTGGTCTTCTATCTCACGTATCCGTTCACTCTATTCTTCAACTAAGGAATCCATTCGTCTCTGTGCTTTTATCTAGCTAGCAACCCTACCAAAAACACCTGTTTGGTTCTCCTCCAAGGAATCACATCCTCATCCATGCCAAGCTCACACCTGTTTCCTGGATCCTTCCTGCTCTACAATCAGCAACAAGTATAAAGAAGAGGAACAACGAATTTGAGGGCCTACTTACGTCTTCAGTCCTCCGTATGGGTGTTTGAGACTCCTTGACAGCTCCCTGTCCACCCAAAATCTGTTACAGTGACCGACCTCGATCACTCCACAGTCTGCATCTGACTGACGTCGATTCCATGCATCTGTCCCTGACTACCGACCCTGTGGTGTCCCTTCTACCGACGTCGGTCCTCTGACCGACATCGGTCTTACCTACTGCCAACGTCGGTCCTCCTGACTGACGTCAGTCTTACCCTGCCTGACATCACCAGCTTCGGTCTGCACATGACCAACATCGGCACCTATCTGTTCGATGCCATTTCCTCTTGACTGATGCTAGTACCTATGTTTGCCTGTGAGTGATGACTTTTTACCCACGAGCTCCTTTGAATCAAAACTCATGTCCAAACTGCTCTGCTCAGAAGTATCCAGCACCATCCACTGGTCTCTGTCCGCCATCTCCTCCAAGTACACCAAGGCTTTCCAGTTCTTAAGCCTATCAAATATATCTGTCTTCTGCTTAAGAACATGCATCTCCTTCCTGCTCATGTGACCAAGCCTACGAAGCCACGTCTCTGCAACAAAAGAAGAATTAGTAATATAAACAAGTAGATAAAGAGTACCTATTTTCTTACCACCAGCTAATTCAAGTGCATCCACTGTGAGAGTTATTGTGCATCTCTCATCACCCAATCTTTCTAAATAAATTAGCCATATCTCCAAACCTGGGACCTGCATGACCTTCATCAACACCTGTGTGTTGGCCGCCTACAATTTCAGCTTCACTTCCCCTTTGCCAATTCTTTGGCAAGGCTCACCAGCTCCTCTACCTGGGGCTGCATGGAAAGAGGCAACCGAATCTTTTATCCAAGATTCAACTTTATCCAATAAATCTCCTAGAGCATCTTGTGCAACAACACCTGCTACATCTGCTTCTTCAGTTTCTTCATGCTGATCTGCTACCAACCAATAATAATCTTTTACCTGCTCTTTCTTTCCATAGGACCGTGAGTGACCATCTGTGCTTTTCAACTCCTCCATTCTTAGCTTACTTTGATCTGCTGTTGCTCTACTCCCACTCGATCAAAAACCCCTGAGAGTGACCTGTAACCAAACACAAAACTTGCTTCCTACAACCTTAGCTCTGATACCACGTGTTGGGAAATAAACTGGAAGCACACAATTGATTACCAAACCAAGCAACTTAATATGCGGAAATTAACCAGATTCACCAAGTAACTAGAATTCAGAATAACACATGATATGAGATACAATACACAACTTGTATTAACACTTTATACAGAAAATAATACAATAAAGAAGATGCCACTTCTTCTCCACCACCTCTTCAGAGGCTCGCCACACCTCAAGTGAAAAATAATTCTTCTCCCCAAAGATCTCCCTCTCAGGTCCCAACACCCAACTCAAATACAGAGTTGGTGTTCACCTCCTATGCTCTACACACACCACAAGTGCTCCACGCACTCCACAAGCACTCCACGTGCTCCACAAGTACTCAAGGTACTTCAAGTAGATCTCCCATGAACCTGTAACAACCTACAATTCAACAGACCATACTTATGGAAGGAACTCCCTTGCCTTCCTCTTTGCTCTATCCGAGTACACACCTGTAATCCAAGTAGATCCTTCCTGATACTACTCCCTATTGTGTTGCTATCTATATGATCCTGCACACCTGTAAATCAACCCGGTTCTGCACACCTGTGAACCTTGACCTTGCACACACATACACTTGCAGATCAATGATCTTACGTACCATGTAGATCTCCTATATAGGCCATGCAATTGTGACCAAGATCCTACACACCTGAAGAATCCTGCTGACTCTCCAAAACCAGCACCCACCTAGGTACTGCTGTGGAACTAGGAGGAACACCCTTGCTCACCTCACACACAGAAGGAACAAACTTTGCTCAACTCAAACTAGAACACTTTTCCAATACAACCATGAGTCTATTATATAGATCTCATCCAAACAATGATTAGACATCTAATTACCATAATTAGATTCACAGCTCTTAGTCTAAAAATAGATCTAAAGATGCAAACACTTGGTTCGTTAGCTAACTACCCGTAATAAGCTCGCAGTCAAACCACACAGGCGACCGACGTCGGTCCCTATCTGCCTGGGGTCGCCGACGCCGGCCGATCCATGACCGACGTCGGTTGCCTTCTTGTCGCCTACCTACCAACGTCAGTTGGCCAGACCAATGCCAAAGACTTTTGACACTCAGCAACTCATCCTACAACCTCCTCCACGTCTGCATCAGTGAAGCTTTTAGGTCCACAACCTAACAGAGTGGTATATTTTATAGAATGACCTTGATAGCATGATCATGTGCATGAATTAGAGCAAGTCCTTTTGGCATGTTACTAAAAATAAAATAAAGGTAATCCAACACCTTTTTCAAATTAGGATGTGTAGACTCCTTGGTTGGTTGAACCTCTATGGAAAATAAATGTGCAACAAATCCTTCTACAATTTTCCTAAGAATCTTCATCATTTAGTGGGAACTAACCAATTATGGATATTTAGCCTATAATCCACATAGTTCAAAGGTCATAACTTATAAATGGAACCTTATAAATAGTTCTTATAAACTCATCTCAATAGTGCCCAAAGTGGTGAGTCACTACACTCCCAAAATAATGCTACCTCCTCCCATGGGAATAACAAACATAGGGGAATATAACAAGTAGTCTCCCATATCAAGCTTAATGCTATGTAATTTTCCATAATAATTGACTATATAATCATCTATAATCATCACCTAAAATTGTAGAGTTTGGTAAATGAAATAGTTTAAAAAAGTATCCAACTTACTATTGAAGAAGTTATGTGTACTCATAGAGTAAATTAACATAGTCACCTTTTATTTCTTCAAGAAACCCACCAAATTAAGAATTTGAAGATTAATAATGTCTAAAAGTGAATGATAGGAAATAATAGGTTGAGAATGTTTAGATTCATCCTTAGGTTCTTCCAAACCTCCCCCTAAAGCATCATCATTTTCTTCATCCTCATTAGTGCTTTTAATTTAAAACAACATCTTTTCAGCACATCAACTTCCTTTGTTCCATTTCTTATCACATACAAAGCATAAATATTTTGCATGATTTTATTTAACTTATTGAGGTATCAATATGGTAGGATGTGGAAATGATGGTGTTGGGAAGGTGCATTCATTCACATAAATAAAAGGTCTTCATTTGATAAACACCTTTTCCTCAGCTAGATGTGCCCTTGATATGGCTTCAGATACATTACTAATATGAAACATGTCAACCTTAAATTAGATGTGATCTTTAAGGCCACCCAAAAATAGGTCAATTAGATTTTCCTCAGTGATGTCTACCACATGTAAGGAAAGATTTTATAATTAATGAATGTAATCCTTTACCATCCTAGTTTGGCATAGCTTGGCTAGTTAGATGAAGTAGTTTTCTAAGACATTGTTTTGATAGTGGGGTTGTAGATCTTCAAAAAATATATACCAAAAAACCAAGAGACCCTTATTTTTATTTTGAGCACACAAATAATTATACCAAATAAAATGCTTAGGTTATAGATACAAAGAGGCCATTAATACCTTTTATGAACAAGGAATCTAATGTAGATCAAATAAATTTTAAATTAAATTTATTCATATGAGTGGATGATTACCATAAAATTATGTAGATCCACTTTTGGTAATAATTATGTCATGTTATGGTTTGTGTTATGATTGTTAGGAAGAAAAAAATAAAGTGGAGTCCTCTTCGAACCACAAGAGATAATTACCCATCAAGTGGTGGAGGGTTATTTTTCAATTACTAAGTTGAAAAATTGGATAATTGCTTAGTGATTTATTGAAATTGATCCTAAAATCTATTCAGGTCCCCTCTCATCCCTATGAGGTCCCCTTTAAATGCATCAAGATCATCTTTCTACACCATGCCCTACAACTCTAACTTAAGTTGTTGAACTATCTCTGAAATACTTGGATTAGAAGTTTCTGAATCCATGTCATCTTTATGATGAGTTTTAGGCATTTATTTCCCTTTCCCATGACCACAAGTGTTAAGACCTACCATGCAAAAACCATAGGAGGGTCATGACCTAGAAAATTTGTATCGATATATGATACCATTGTGATCTACTCAATAAGATGAATCCAACAACTACTAATGTGTATAAGGGTGAAACTTTTTGGCCCAAAAAATTGTACTAATGGAATATACTATTTTAATCATCTCATAAAAATGAATCCAAAAACTAATAATTTACATAAATAAAAAATTTCCAAACTATTTTTTACTTGATTTTTTAATTTTTTATAAAAAATCTCATGAATAAAACTATAGTGATCAAAAAATTCAATTTCTACCGGATCACAAGTTATGTTTTTTTGGCGTTATAGTGCTCAGAATGCCAAACCCAAAAAAACTATCATAGAAACTTTCCCAAATTGAAGATAGGAAACCACTTGTAATGAAATTACTTAGATTATTCACAAAAGTATAATTATATATCATATAATTAAGAGAAAACTAAATATATCCACCACAACAATTGGCAAAAGATTAGAACACTTGAATATTATGACTAAACCACTTCAAAGGGGAAACCTCCATAATAATGAAATAAGAAAAGAATTTAAAATATGATGATAAAATTTTAACCAATATATCCTATATATACTCTACTTATCTAAGGTTATTCTATAGTCCAACCATACTAATAAAACATATAAATGTAACAAGATAATATGAATGTGTGTAAGCCACAAGTTGCCCACACATATCCTTAGATGTATTATAGGTTAAGGGTGTAATAATAATTAATTATAAACATATTTTAACACATTAAATAGTCTCCAAAAAACATTAAATGTGATTATAAGTTGGTGTAAATATATGGGAACACCATTAGATTATTCATTCATTTATGGATTATATGGTTATGTGGTTTTAACCATCTCAACACCTTGTCTTCTTCTAATTTTTATCAGTTTATAAAATATTGTAGTTATAACTATTATTTATTTTCTTAGATAATAAATGTTAGAGTGTTCACATTATTAATAGTTATTTATTTGTTAATAGTCCTTAGTCAAATGTAAATATTGTTAGCTTAACAATATTATGTATATAAATTTATATTGTTTAGTATGTTATTGTTGTGAATAGAAACAATAATATATGGGTAGATTTATAGAGCTTCTTATTTAGTTAGTGATATATTGTAAGGATTATTGAAATCCCATTTATAAGATATAAATATCCTATATAACTATGTATTTCAAATGTAATATCAAGAGAGTGAATAATATTTATTGTGTGTTTGGCTCTCTCTTAAAAATCAGAGTATTCCTAAAATCTAGTATCATAGCATATTATCAATCTTAATGTAAAGATAATTTGTATGAAAGGATAACTAAAATTATTTTTGTCCTATAGATGGAATTCATCAATATGTGTGAGCATTTAGTTTAGTTTTGACATGTTATTATTTAGTTTCATTAGATATTTGGTCACTTAGTCCAGTTTTATACATATTTAGTGGTAGTGATAGGTTGTCTGGATTTATTCATTAGCTTCTATATATGCATCATAGAGATATACATTAAATAATAAGTCTTATATCTATAGATATTCACAAGATTAAAGATGGACTGGCTATCTTCAGATCTACATTGGTAGACTTACATTTGATATTGAATAGTTTTTTACTACTCAGTAATGTGGATTTTTGTTTGATTAATGTGTATAGCATATTGATAAAACTATCAATTTTATCTTGGATATCATATGTTTCTTCATATACAATAATTTACTTACCCATATATAAAATTTGACATCTGTCATCTTGATGGATTTGAGGATTCTTCTTGTCACTTGGCATCATGCAATAGTAATATTAGATAGCCTCAAACCCTACTTTGAGTGCAACCAAATCCTCAATTACCTCATGGTTTACTGATATAGATCAATTGGAAAGTTATTTCTGAAATATTTTGAACTTAAAAAATAAATTATCAAAACACTATCTAAAATTGACATGCATAATAAATGCAATCTCAAGTGCAATTTTGATTTCAAGTCTGGATTAAATGCTTTATGGTGTATATCTATGGTCAAAATCATTCATGTATGCCATGCAAACTGAAGCTACCTTGACTAAAATTAGTCCCTTTTGAGCTGATATCCACATGTAACACACTTTGAAGATATGCATTCATGCTTCTATAAACTCATATGTCTTATTTGTGTTCATTTCTTATTTGGTATCTTTTTAGTCATGTTTATCAAAGTTATATTTTATATTATAGTCAATTATCTTTGAAGTTTGTCATATATTAGGGTTTTATATTATTCTAGTTAGTTTTATATTGATCAATAAAATGATCAATATAAACTTTTTTAGTCATAGTTTTACATTGTTAAAATAAAAAATGAGTCAAGTGTTAGTATTAAGAGTTGGTTTTATGACAAAAGTGTCATATGTCATAATAGTTATTATTGTTTATCATCATATAGTAAAAAATAGTCATTTTTATTTCAAGTGGGTTCACGTCATCAAAAGTGTCATTTTAAAAAAAATTCTTTTATGTCATTTGGTCTTTAAAGTCAAATTTATACCTCTTATTATAATGGGCATGTTTTTAGGCAAACCCAACATCTATAGGAGTGTCAATCTCATGGGGGGGATTTATCCTTGAAAATAACATGAATATGAGATTCAAGACTTCATCAGCTGAGTAAATATATTCTTATGAGGTGGGTCAGAGGCAATGGAGGAAGGAGGTTCTAGAGCCTCTTGTCAGTCACTAATGATGGGGCCATAGACATGCTTTGGTGGCATATTATTTTTTCAATTATGTGTCAATAAGAATAGTTGATATATTCCTTTCATATTTTTAATAATTGAGATAAAAATTCCTTTGTATCTTCTTTGAATGTGTGATAGTGAAGAGAGCTTATAACAATACTACACATCATGATGTGGTTATTGGTAAACCACTTAAAAATCATCTTTTTGTGGTTGTTAGTAAAACACTTGAAAACCATCCCATTTTTATTGTTGGTAATCCATATACAGAACCATAATTAAGTTTTATGGTTTTTTTGAGAAGATCACCAAATCATGAGTACAAGTGTAGATATGGGATTGATGTTTTCCCCATGTTCACATTAAGGGGGTGTATACCAGGGATTACTAATATTCAGAAGGGGGTGAATGTTAGAGTATTCACATTATTCATAGTTATTAGTATTTTAATATTTTTTAGTCAAACATAAATATTATTTACTTAAAAATATTATGTATATAGATTTATATTGTTTGGTATATTATTATTGTGAATAAAAACAATAATACAGGGTAGATTTATAGATCTTGCTAGTTAGATAGTGATATATTGTAAGGATTGGTGAAATATCATTTATAGGATATACATGTCCTATATAAATATGTATTTTAAATGTAATATAAAGAGAGTGAATAATATTTATTGCATGTTTTTAATTATTCTCTATTTTCTAGTGTTTGGCTCTCTTAAAACTTTGATTATTACCAAGAAGAAACACTTCTTTTTTCTATATAAGGGAAGAGTTATAGGTGATCATAAGTTATAAATTAAGAATAACATAGAATTATATTGAGTGAAATAAGTAATTTTAATTGTTTTTACTTTCCTATAGAAATCAGTATATTGATATAGACTTTAATCAATGTTAGTGAAGTGATTTGAGCTAAATCATTCATAATTAAGGAAGTGATATGAAACATATTTCCAACCAATTAGGGCCCACTTATGATGAATTTATATAATTAAATTACTTATATATTTCATAATAATGGAAAATATATTATAGAATTATGATAAAAAAAATTAGACCTAAAATAATAATTGACAAAAGAGTATAATACTTGATAATTATGACTAAGCCCCTTAATGGGGGCAAGCTAAAAAATAATATGATAAGAGTAAAATTAATAATATGATGATAAAAACTAACCACTACATCCTATATATACTCTACTTAGCCATGGTTATTTCAAAGGTTGACCATACTAAGATCATAGAAAAATGAAATAAGATTATGTGAAAGGTATGTAAACCACAAGTTATCCCCACATATCCCTAGATTCATTATACATTAAGGGTGTGACATGTACCTACCCTTCAAAAAAATATTTTCTCAATATTGAATCAACTATAGATGTTGTTTTTAGAAATATTCATCCTTCCATGTTGCATCTTCATGATTTAGAATCTTCTGCTTGATCAAATACTCCTTAAGCTCTCTTATTCGTAACCTTTTTTTCATGTGAAGGTTCTCCTTAGGTTATATAATGACTCTACCTTCTTCATATAGTTTAGGTAACTCAATCTAGGTATAAAATATTTATCAAATGATATTATTTAGGTAAGATACATGAAATATATGATGCATATTGATTAGGGTAACTTTAGGTTGTATGCTACACTACCAATTTGTATAGGATTTGATAGGTTCCATAGTACTTAAAATAATTTTTTTTATCCTCTTTTTATTAATTAAAAGACATGTGATTATATGGATGAAAACACATAAATACCTAATCACCATTATGAAAAGTCTTCTCACTACGGTGATGGTCAACTTGTTTCTCCATTATATTCTGTGACATTGCTAAATTTCCCCTTAAACTAGATAGTACCTCTTATTGATGTTGAATATGTTCTTCAATAGCTTGAAACTTATTTGTACCTTAAAATATGAAGTGATGGATGGGGGATTATAGATATAAAGTGACATAAAGGGAGACATTTTAGAAGAGGTATGGAAGTGTTGTAACACTATTATTCTAGTGGTAGCCAATGGACATAATGTTCTTGTTTATCTAAGGCAAAATAATAAAAATATCCTTCTATAATTTTTTTGACAACCTATGTTGTCCCATAAAATTAATGATGATAAGATGATCTATTATCTAACTGAGTACCCAAACATGCAAATAAATTAATCCAAAATTTATTGGTGATGATGGGATCATGATCACTTACAATGATTTTAGAAGTATCATGTATATTTTGAATTTTATTGAGAAAAACAACATCTACTATACTAACTACAAATGACTATTATAAAGAAGAAAATGAGCATATTTTGTGAGCTTATCCACAATTATAATACTGAGATTTTTACCTTTAGACATTAAAAACCCTATAATTAAATCCATGGAAACCTTCTCACACCTCTAGCGAGGGATGGATAATGGCTATAAAAGACTTGGTTTCTTAATTGGTTCTCCTTTATTTTTATAACAAACTATGCATTCTACCAAAAAAAATTGTATATCCCTCTTGAGTCATTCCATAAATAAATATTTCTTACTTTAATGATATGTATTCAAAAATATTGAGTGTCCCTATTAGAGATGCATGCAACTCCTGAATGATCTTGTGTTTGAGGACACAATTCTTACAGAGGCATAATCTATATCTATACCATAATGTGGTCCATTTCCACTCATTATTTTTGAATTATTTGAACTATTTTAAATATTTTGAATCAATATTTATGTATCCCTATCATTATCTCATTCTAATATTACTTCTTTTAAGAAATCTACTTGCCAATTAATCATTGTGAATATCAATGCCTCAACAAATTCATCCCTTGAGGAAAGTGCATATGCTACCATAATATATTTTCATTTATTATAGACTATGTCAAAGTCATATCCAAACATTTTATTCACCTATTTTTGTTTTTCTTTTGATAAAATCACTATTCCAAAAAATATTTTAAACTATCATGATCTATCTTTACTTTAAAGTATTTACCCATTAGATAAGGTCTCCATTACTTGATCACATGATGAATAACCATCATCTCTTTTTCATAGATTAGATTGAGCTTGTCTTTCCCCTTGATTTTGTTAATATCAAATATAATGGGTATATTTATTACATGAGTACTTCCCCCATCCCATATCCTAATGCATCACATTCAACAAAAATGTTTTAGAAAAATTAAGGGTCACCAAAATTATTTCCTCTTTTCACAACTACCTTGGTAACTATTTCATTCTAATGGAATGAATATTTATTCAAAAAATCTTGGAGTGAAGCTGCCATGATTCCTTTAATTTCTTTTTTTATGATAGTAACTTATTAGCTCCAAAAATGCATGAAGGTTTTTGAGGGTTTTTGGCACTTTCCACTCCATCATAACTTTGATCTTATTATGGTCAATTTTGACTCCATGTGAAATAATATGACCCAAGTACTCCTCCTCATAGACCCCAAAATCACATTTTGAAGGTTTATCATAAGGTTGATGTTATAGAACTAATAGTACATGTTTCACATGATTCAAATGTTTTTCCCAAGTTTTGATGTAGATTAAGATGTCATCAAAAAATACCAACACAAACTTCCTTAAAAAATTTATAAAAATAATGTTCATAAAAATATAAAATATAGATGTTCAATTTTTTATACCAAAATAAATGACCATAAAATCATAATTAACTTCATGAGTTTTGAAAACTATTTTAGGGATATCCTCATCTTTGATATAAATTTGATTATACCTAGAATGAATATCTAGTTTGGTAAAATAGATAACAAAATGTAATTCATCTAAAAAACCATCAATTAATGGAATAAAGAAATTGTATTTGATGGTGTGTTAATTAATTTCTCTAATTGAGGCACATCTTATAAGTGCCATCCTTCTTTTACACCATGACCATTGGGGATGAATATTCACTTTGGATATGTTGGATAATACTGGCCTCAAGAATCTCTTGTACCATCTTTTCAATTTCAAAATTTTGAGCATATGGATACTTGTATGGTCTAACATTTAGTAATGTACTACCAATAATAAATCTTATTGCATGATCATTTTATTTGATTGGTGGTAGGCCTTTTGGCCCTACACCAAAAAGTTTTGGGTGGTCATCAAGAATCATTTGAAAATCAGGATGTGTAGACACATTTGTTGGATAAAATTCTATGGAATATAATTTTGATATAAATAATTTAAAACATTTTTTAATAATATTCATCATATGATGCGAACTAACCAATTGGGTAGGCTTTTACCATAATCCCCATAGTTCAAATGTCATACCTTTAGAATGAAAGTACATGAACATTTCCTAGAAATTCATATATATTTTTCCCAATGTCATGAGCCATTGTACTCACAAAATAATTTTATCCCCACCCATGGGAATATCAAACATAGTAGAATTAAGTAGGTAGTCCCTAATGGAAATCTTAATCCTATTAAATTTTTTAGAACATTTGATTATGTCACCATATAAAATCATGACTTAAAATTCTAAATATGGTTAAATAAAATAGTTCAAAGGAGTATCCAAATTAGTATTGAAGAAATTATGTGTATTTAATGAGTTAATCAACACTGTCACCTTTTGTTTCTTGAGGAATCCCACTACCTTAAGGTTTTGAGGGGTACTTATACTGAAAGGGCATGATATGAGAAAGTAGGGTGAGAATATCCAAAAAAATTCTCTAGCTCTTCCATACCCACACTCAAGGAACCATCATATTATTCATATTCATTGGATTCTTAAATGTATAATAAATTATTTTTAGCACATTTATGTCCTTTATTCCACTTGATATTACAACCAAAACATAACCCTTTGGAACACTTCTCTTCAATTTACTAAGGGGTTAATATTGTAGGTTGTAGAAATGATGATGATGTGAATTTACATTCATGACCATGAGTGAAAGACCTTATTTTGATAAAATATTTTTCCTCTACTTGGTTCACAAGTGGTATGGCTCTAGAAATAGACACTGTATTAAACATGCAAACCTCAAGTTGGATGTTTTCCTTGAGCCCTCACAATAATAGATCAATTATGTTATTCTCATTGATGTCATCCATGTGTAAGGATAGATTATGGAACTAATAAATATAATCCTTAATGATACCTATTTTTTGTAACTTTTCTAACTTATTGAAGTAGTTTTTAGAGATGTTGTTGTAATAGTGCACGTGTAGATCCTCAAAAAACACCATCTAGGTAACATGAGAAACCTTATTTTTATTTTGATCATACAACCACCTATACTAAATAAATTTATTAGATTAAAAATGAATAGATGTCATAATCACATTTTATGCATATGGGGTCTAATGTAGATAAAATAAATTTTCTATTTGATTGATCTAAATGAGTGGATCCTTACCATTAAATTTGTACACTCCCACTTTTAGTAGCATGTGCTTCAAACCAATATTTGAGTTATGATTTTTTAATTTGGGATACCTCAATGGAGTGGTAGAGAATTATTTTATGGAAGATGAGATGAAATAGTGATCAAATGAGTACTCAGATTTGATAATTGATTCTTTATATAATCCTTCCACACCATTATTTATATATCTAACTAAATTTGTTGAAACACCTCAAAAAATGATGATTTTAAAGTTTAAGACTCTATTCCATCCTTGTGAGGAGTTTTTGGAGTGTCTTGACCTTTATTGCATCCATGAGTGTTAGGAAAAACCATGAACAAACCTTAAGATGGAGGGTTTCAAGCCTAAAAAAAGTGTATCATAATATTATACCATTATGGTTGTCTTGATGAGACAAATCCATTGGCTGACTACTAATTTATTATTATATATTAACCTTATTTAGGTTCCCTTTAAGATCTTTGGATTATCCTAAGTCTATTGTGTGAATTGATTATTATTAATGTACTTTATCCCAAATTTATGAGGTGTCTCCCACCTCTTTTTTCTACTTGTAGTATTTTGGAGTTACTTGCACAAGTAAATTCTTCCACATGTCACACACTTCCCTTTACTCTTTTTGGGGATAAGACATTTAAAACATGATAAGGAGGCCTTGTGAGGTAATGATGGGATTATTTTGACTCCATCCTTTATCTTTCTCTATTTAAAGATCCCTTTTATCTTCTCTTCTCATCTTATTAGTATTGACTTGTCTTATCATTTAAAGCTCTCTCTTCTTATTGATTATTCTTACTCCTAAGCCTGTATTGCAAGGATTATTTTTGGTAAGGATTATTAATAGATTGTGAGGCTTAGGTTTTTATCCATTTGATGGTTTACCCACTTTTAAAAATTCTTGTCTCTTATTTTTTGGTTTGCTCACTATTGAGGTAATCTTGTTCTTTTTCACACTCTTTTCCTTTGTGCTTTCAACATTTAACTATCATTCTTGAAATAAATCCTAATATGGTATTAGAGATAGATGTTGTTAAAATTGATATTTGAGGTATTTTGTAGGTTTGAAAGTGGAAAAGAAGTATTTTTTATATTTTCTAACTTATTTCAAATAAGTTTATTTCATCATTTTTTCTCTATATGATCTATTTGAGTGCATTGCTTTGTGTTTGAGACTGAAAATATAGAAGTTTCTATTTTCTTAATAGGGGTAATAGGTTTGCTATTTCATTTTGTGTAGAATTTTTAATGGTTACACCTTATTTTATTCCATTTATCCCTTCATATAATATAATCACTATTTTCTTCCCATGTTTTACACTTTTATACTTAAATATGTGTTTTAATTGCCTTTCATTATACTAACATCTCTCCTCTCATACCATTTTTGGAATGCCTTACTTGGCCTTCTATTTAGATGCTACCAAGGGCATGTTCTTGCAAAGTGTTTCCTCTCATTTTCATTTATGATAGTTTTTTAATTTGAAGAGTAGTTTTGTATTCTTTGTCAGTATTTCAAGGCATTATCATTCATTCATTTATCATTTATGTGTCCTTAACTAGATAAAATATGTTTTGGAATCTTTCTTCTTGTGTCAATTTATTATTATGCCTTATATCTTTTTATAGATAAATAATCCATTTTTTGTAATTTTGGCTCATAACTGCTCTACCACATCGACCTTATTTTAATTCACTCAATATTATTAAATTTGGTTATTTTGTCTTTAGTTCTTCTTTGCTTTGCTTACCTTTCCCTTTATTAAATAAGTTTTTTTATTTCATTATTTTAGTTTAATATTTTGTGATTTTTTTGGATAACTCACTTTAAATAATATTTTAAACAAAAATAAATCTTCTCAGTGCTATTTAGTAATGATATTTGTTGTTTAACCTTTTTACAACTTTTCCACATTGTATTCTAGGTGCCTAGCTTCTTAAATACTTGGTTCTTTCAACTTTATTTACACCAAAATGTGATTTTATTTTGAAAATTTATTTATCTTATTCGATGAAAAATTATTTTTTGAATTAAAAAAAGAAAAAAGAAAAAAATCATGTTATGATTGTTTGCTTAAATTGCCTTAAAGTTTCATTAGCTTTTTATCATGACCCTATTTGACTCCATTTATTTTAATTGATGTTATGGTTTATTTATGAACTATTTGGGACATAATTATTTGAATTGTTATTTTGATACATTTCTAAAATCTATGTTTGATCTATTATTGATCATTGTTTATAAATTTTTTTTATATGATTTTCATTATAGCATTGGATATTTATGTTTAATGAGTTACTAACTCATTATTTAATTCAATTATATTATTACATTTAATGTTGCTATTGCATTTATTTATCTTATATAATACAAACACTACTAATGGTCTATTATGACTGTAGGTACTAGATATGAGCTAGGTTGGTTGTGACTCCAAGTAGTTAGGTTAGGTCAAGAAACTAAACAAAAAGAAACATTGAACTTAAAATGGAAAACTAAGCTTTGACTGCTATGAATGTTTTAAGTCCTTTTTAAATGATTTTTTTAAAGTTTTGAATGTTATCATTTTTTATTTTGATTTCTTTATTAAATTAGTCATTAGTTGGTTTTGAATTCTTTCTTGATCATTACTTCATTAGTTGATTTTGATTCCTAGATCTAGTCAACACTTGTCTGCATTGCTCATATATGCTTAATCTATTCTTGATATTTGTACTTATTAGTTATCTTAATTGGCTTATTATCTTGTGATATTGCATTGGTCTTTGAATTCTATCTTACTCATAGTTATAATCTTGTTTTATGTTTGGACTCCTTATTAGTGACATACTAGCCAATATCTTGTTTCACTTCGGCATTAAAAATGTTAGTCATTGCTATGTTTTGAAGGCATTTTACATTTTTGAATTAATATTTGGCTTATGTTTAATTACATTAAGGTTTGTGTTTGTGGTTTGGAACTTGTATAAAATTTAATGCTTATGGAGACCAAGTCTTGGCTTCGCTTTGCTAATCCAAGTTAATAAGGGGCCATGACCCATCATGGACATGGCATTAGTTGAGGTATTTAGTTTTTTTTATGACTTTATATTGTTGTATTGACTCACAATTTGATGAAAAATGAGTCGAGACCTTTCCAAACCTATTAGGGTTCTTCTTAGTTATTTTTGATTGAATGTTTGGAAGACTTGTACTTTGGGGAAACACTAATATATTTTGTGCATGGTGGGTAAGGTAAATGGAAAGGAAATGAGAGGCATGAGCTTCCTTTAGAGTTTGAACTGTAGTTTAGTTGCCTTTTTGGCCATGAAAGGGGTGTTATGGAGTCATCTGGTGGTTTGAATTGGATGAAAATGGGTCAAATGATTTTTCTTAAGAGGAGGGAATTCATTCTGGCATGGGCATTGTTTGTTTTAGAAAATTGGAAGCCTATTGAGGAAGACAAAAGAATATCTCTTATTTAAACCTTTAGCAGGACTCCAAATAAGTAATTTATTTAAATTTTTGAGTTATGTTTAAAGTTTAGCCTCCCTAGTTCAAACTAGGTTTTTGGTGTAAAAATAAATGCAATCATTTATCTTTGGGATTGAAAATAATATTATTTAAGATGGATAGAAATGAGGAACAAAACCTTTTAGGATTATAATTATTTTTGGGTGTTTGCATTCATTTTCAGTTCAAAGAAATGGAAACCATTATAGCTTGTCCATAAGTATTATGTGGGTAATTTTTGTGTGCATGTTTTTTGAAGTACATTTTATTATTATGGAGGTGCATTTCTATTTTTGTATGATATTTTAAGGCCATGAATATGCATTAATGTTATGGAGTTTTAAACTGAGTGAAAATCTTTTTAAATCTTTGAACACTCAAGTTTTTACAAGGGTAATTCTATTTCTTTTGAACTCCAATTATATATGATTTAAATGTGGTCATAAATGGAAAACATGATGTTTTCAAGTTTTCATTACTAGTCAAAAATGTTACTAGGGTTTGAGTAAAATAATATTTTATTATTATTTTGTTTTTCTTAAATTAAAATGTCATACTTGCAGGCTATGATTTTTTATCATTAAGGGTTTTTAATTATTTAGTTAAATATGTTTTGATTAATTGATTGGATTTATAATCATGATAGGTTGACTAGGAGTTGGGAAGATATGATAGATTGATTTATTCTATCATTATGTTTTCATTTTTATTGTTTATATCATGATCGTAGATAAAGTTGAATGATTCTTTACTCATGATTGATAAATACTATTTTTGGTCAACTTTGACATATAGCTTTATGTTATGTGATATGGATTTCTTGAGTTATGTTTTGAGGTATTTATTAGATTTCTACAAGTTGATAACATTTTTTATGAATGTTTTAAGTAATTATTTGAGTGTATAGTTTAGTTTATTTTCTCAAAATTTATTTGAGTCATTTAAGTTCATTTTACTTAGATGGAAATATTTGCAGCATATTGTTTGTATTTGGGTTACTATTATTAATATAATTTCATTTATTTTAAGATTTTTACCCTAACAATAGATTGGGGGTTACAGAGGCAATGCCATGGATTTCACTCTTAATGTTCAATTTTAGAATGATCTAAATGAGATTTAGTAGTTAAAATAACTAAAAAGGTATTAGTGTTATTAACCATGAATGCAAATGATATTGTTTAAATGTTTTTATAATTTGGTTTTGTTAAGCCAAGATCAGTATACAATGTACCTTACTCACTTCTTTCACCTAATTGGAATCACATACAAATGATGGATGGTGTGGTCTAGGGCCACTTATGATTGTGATCTTTGGGAATAGAGAGGTGAAAACATGCATCAATGGATTTGCATGTGGAAAATTATTTTTTGTACTTATTCTTATTGAATTATTTTGAATTGGTTCATTATTGTATAACTAACTTCATTTATTATATTAATGTTTATTAGTTATGCGATACAAGGTTAATGTTATGTTTGCATAATTAGGTTAAAATATTCAAGTTAGCTTATAATGTGAGTGGAATTAATTTTATAAATATCAAAATATTTATTATGTCATTATTTACATGTTTGGTTATAAACATTCATTGTGGACTTATAATTATGATTTAGTTGATCATTTTCAAATATCAAATAACTTATTAAGTTATCATTTACAACTATGACAGATGGATAACGTGAACCTATAGCTATATGAATTATTCTAATTCCTTCAATAGTTTTATATTACTTTGATTTGAATGTTACTGTATCTAGACTATTGTTTGGAATCTCAAAGTGTTATGCATTGATTAAAAAGGTAGAAGAATTTATTAGAATAGTTGTACAAGTTAATTTAATTATCTTATATTAGGAATATATGTTCAGGAAGTTCATTTGGTTATTTAATATTATCAAGATTCTTTTCTCATGAAGATGTCATTAAGTTAGTTGGATTTAGAAATAGTAATTGGCCACTTTTGAATAATAGTTATAATATGTACTTGTGAGGTATTATGTGTGCATTGTGTTTGTTAAAGTATATAAAAAGTTAAAAAGTATGATATATATAATATGTTGATATACTTCATATACAATTTAACTTATTTCTTAATCATAAAAAAATATGACATGTTAACCCTAAATCTATATAAATACTTTGAAATTACCTTTATATATCCAAAATCTACATTGTGAAGATAGACTATTTAATAAGATTCTTTTAGGTTATTAAGAATGTAATCTTTCACAATTATGAGATGGTGCTTTAATTAGACTATAATAAATATAAGATTTATATTAAGTTATGAAGGAATGAAAATGCTAATAGATTATTTGTTAAGGATTAAATTTAAAAATGATTAAGGTTAAATATATTCTAAGGATTATTAAAGGCAACCGCTTCAAATAGAAATTATTATATGATAAATGAAGTGATAGGATTATTTTGAACAGTCTTGGATATTCACTTGGACTTTAAGATATAAATAAATGATATTCAAATGTGTATATATATATATATATATATATATATATATATATATATATATATATATATATATATATATATATATATATATATATATATATATATAATGTCACAAATAAATATTAACATTTAAAAAATATATATAACATTTATTTTTATCTTAAATGTTATAAATTATATATATATATATATATATATATATATATATATATATATATATATATATATATATATATATATATAACATTTAAGATAAAAATAAATGTTATATATATATTTTAAATCTTAACATTTATTTATATATAATATTTATTTGTGACATTATATATATATATAATGTCACAAATAAATATTAACATTTAAAAAATATATATAACATTTATTTTTATCTTAAATGTTATAAATTATATATATATATATATATATAACATTTAAGATAAAAATAAATGTTATATATATTTTTTAAATCTTAACATTTATTTATATATAATATTTATTTGTGACTATATATATATATATATATATATATATATAAAATCTCACAAATAAATATTATATATAAATAAATGTTAACATTTAAAAAATATATATAACATTTATTTTTATCTTAAATGTTATAAATTATATATATATATATATATATATATATATATGCTTAAAAAATTGAATGGTTATTCCAATTTAGGCATGATGTGATTGAGGATCATCTAATTTATACTTGGAATTGATCATTAGAATAATAACAAGTTAATGTAATCCATTATAATGATAAGGATGTCATCAAGGTTAATAAACTGAATTATAAACATTATTATAAATTGATTAATCTTCCTTAGAAGATAAGTATGAGAAATTTCTAACCTAAAGTATTAAACAATTATGTTTGTCTAGTCTAAAAGACATTGATCTATATGGAAGTTTAATTCAATAATAATGAGGTTAATGGTAAACCTAATAAAATTGAATTGAGTTCTATGAACTCATATGTTTTAAAATAATGATGTTTTACATGTGTTGTATAACCTATTAGGGTTGACTAAACTTAAATAAATAATTAAGAAGGCATGTTTTGAATTGTACCTTGAGACTAAACCTATCTTATAAAAAGGAAAGATATTCCCAAGTGGAACATAAGCATAATTGTTGAAAAATCTCAAGTAGCTTAATCGGTATGCTTATTATTTGATATTAATATCCTAAAATTACCTAAATGGGATATAAACCTCATCCTTTACTTGATTGTGAAATTTGTAATGTGTTCTAAAGATTTTTGTTATTTTTGGAAATAGTCATTTTTATTGATCACTACCTGTTTCTTGTGAATTTGTTAGATCTTGCTTATGCAATCTTTGTATGATGATTCTTATTTTGAATCTATCTTAATTCCTACAACAATTTTTTGAACTTGTATAATTTAACCATTGAGGTACCAACTATTTTATAGCTTGTGCAAGTACTCAGGTAAGTGTCTAATTTAGTTATGGCTTTACTAAGAAAGACACATTAAGGTACATAGATAGGTGTATATGGCTGTCTCTACACTGACCAACTTCTATCTTAATACTAGGTGGTTAAAATGTTTCCCAATGAAGTCATCTTTAATTTATGGATTTGGTCTAGTTCCTATGTTAGCTATGATACATTTATGGATCTCACTTTAGTTTTTGTGCTAAACTTTGATCAAATAATTATACTATAGTTTCTTATCTTGATGTTATAATTTTTTTTTTGGTTATTACATATTAGTATCAAAGCATAGTTATAATACTCTAGGTAACTTTTGGGAATGTTTTCTTGCTACTGGTCATACTGAATTATTATTTATTTCACCTCAGGATGGTGAGAACAAGATATGGAATGGTAAAAAATAACCCAAGGAATGTTAACCCTGGTAGAGGTAGAGGTCATAGGGCCAATATTCCTAAAAGAGAGACACATCTTCTTAACAATAATGGAAGAAATATTGGAGCCTCTAACTGTGATGAAAATAAACCTAATTCTAATTGAGAGTTAGTCTTGAATAAGATATTGCATTGAATGCCTTGCAAAATAAGTTGGACAACCAATAATGAAGATTGAATAAATTGGAGGGTTTTTCACCTGAAGCCCTTCCTCTTCAAAAATAGGGGCAAGTTGATGAGCAATAAATTTAAGATAACCTTGTCAATGTGATTGATCCTATCATTAAGTAACTTTTTCTTCCACCAACCTTTTTAGGTGAAGAGTTAGGTGATACAAATGATGCATGATTGGTTTACCTACATAATTATTTTAATCTACATAATATATCCTCCAATGTGAAAGTATGAGTGGAAACTTATCAATTAGTAGGAGATATAACTCTTTAGTGAAACTATCTCTATGCCTTAGAGGATTACCAACCAATGACTCTTACCTAGCCTACTTTTTAAAGGTAGTTTAGGAAGAGCTATCTTAGCTCAAACTTTAAGAAATAGAAAATATCTAATTTTTAGTTTTTAAAACAAGATAATATAGCCTAACTAAGTATGAAAATAAGTTCTTAAACCTAATACGTCATGCAAATTACATGCATGACAAAGAGACTAAAGTTACTAAGTTCAAACTAGGGTTGAAGGAGATATTGATGCATGATGTCTATATGACTAATCTTAAGACTCTAACTAATGATATTGAATCTTCTCATAGGGCAAAAGAGAAAGAAAAATCTCATCAAAAGGCAAGGTAAGATTTTAAATAGAATATATAGTAGTCTAAGAACAAAAATATGTCCCCTTTACCATAGAATTTCAATAAATATGATCAATGTTGTAGGTTTACTAGGAGTATGAGTGGTTTTAATAAATTTCAAGGGTAGAATAAAAAATTTAAGAATAAAAATTCTTCAAGTCTATAAATTTTAAGAAAAATCAGACCCAAGGTAATCAAAATGTACCTACCACTGAGGTAAATATCATTCTTATGTCACCTCAAATGGCTATAATATGTTGATAATGTCACAATAATCACTATTATAAGGATTTTCTTAAGCTAAAAATAGGTCAATCAACTAACCATAGGGTCTATGTAGTTGTGGATAATAGAAACTTAGATTTTCTGATAATTCCTATCAAATTCAAAAGTAAATTAAATGATATTTATGTTTCAGTTTTGTTTAATTTAGGAATAATGAATAGTTTTATTAATCCAAAGATAGTGAATAACTATAAACTAAATCATGTTACATTGAAGGATGGTTGGGATTTTGAGTTTGGCTCAGGTGAAAGGGTATTGGTCTGTAAGTGTTTGAACAAATAAACTTAGACCTAGGTAATTTTAATACCAAAGTTAACCTATTTTTAGCTCCTTTTAGTTCTTTTTATGTAATTTTGGGCATGGATTGGTTACAATATCATAAATACAATCTATATTTCTATAATAAAGTGATTAAATACTATGATGGCATCAGAAAATTAGTAGTAATTAAAGGTTTTCTAAAACCTAAAGTATAGAAGTTGCTTTCAACCTTACGGTTGAAGAAAGAAGTGCATAATTGTTGTAAATTTTATGTTGCATTGATGCATGAAATAACATCTATAATAGAGACAAATTTCCAAGAATATTTATTTTTACAAGAACTCTCTAATGTTTTTATAGAAAAAATCTTGGTTTATCTCCTAAGAAAGAGTTTGAGTTTTCTATTGATGTAATGCTATGGGTAGCCCTTGCATCTAAATCACCTTATCATATGACTATAGGAGATTTCCAAGAGTTAAAATTCTCTACTAAGGCCAAGTGTGTCACCTTGGGGTGCACCTATGACCTTTATGAAAAAGAAGGATGTAACCTTGTAATTGTGTGTTAACCATCACATGCTTAACAAGGTTACTATCAAGAATAATTATCCTTTACCAAAGATAGGTGATCTATTTAATCAAATGAAGGATGTAGCTATCTTTTCTAAGATAAACATGAGATCAAGTTATCATAAGTTGAGAATCAAGGATGAAGACATCCATAAATCTGATTTAAGAACTTAAGGTATGGACATTACAAGTTTATGGTAATTCCTTTTGGTTTAACTAATACACATGTTTTGTTAATAAATTTAGTGAATGGTGTATTTAGGGATTTTATACACAATTTTTTTCTAGTTTTCCTTTATGACATACTGATATACTATAAGAATGCAACTAAACATGAATAACATTTGCATTTAGTACTGTAAGGGCTAAGGAAGTGCAAATTATTTGGTAAGTTGTCTAAATGTTATTTCATCCAAACTAAGATCCAGTATTTGGGTCACATAATTTTTAAGGATGGAATAGATGATAATTTCTAAGGATGGAATAGATGATAATTTCTAAGGATGGAATTGATGATAATTTTTAAGGATGGAACAAATATTAAAGCTATCCAAAAATGACCTCCTAAAAATGTACATGAAATACACAGTTTTATGGGATTGGTTGGATATTATATAATATTTGTTGAATTTTTTTCTAAGTTGGCTAACCTAATAATTTCGTTGAAGCTTAAGGGTAATAATTTTTTTTGGAATTTATTTGTGAACAATATTTTTATAATATTAACATTTTTTAAATACAAAACTTGTACTTGTTGTACTAGATCCTAATGGTAATTTTAAAATATGAGCTGATGCATCCAAAGAAGGATTGGGTGGTGTGTTAACTCAAGATGGTTTAGTTATGAATTATGAGTCATGGAATTTGAAGGACCATGAGAAAAATTATAACATTCATGACTTGAAACTTGTTTCCATTATATTACTTTGAATCAATGGAAACACTTTTTGTTGGGTAACCATTTAAAAGTAAACTCTAATCATCTCATCCTAAAATATTTATTTTCCTAAGATGATCTGAATACATTCCAGCATATGTGGATGAAAATTTTGAGTAATTTTGATATGAATATTTCTTATGTTAAATTTAAGGAGAATCATGTTGTTGATGCACTCAAACAATGCATGTATCTCACTACTTTTTCTATTCTGCTTAATAATTTTAGAGCTAAAATTTTGGAACACCAATGTTCAAATAAGTTTTCTAAGAAGTAAGTACAAATGTGGTTGATGATCCTTTGGAAAAGATTTTTTTTAAATTTTATATTGATTTTAATGGTCTAATTAGACATAAAAAGAGAATTTATGTGTTTGAGTCTAGTAACTTAAGGAATAAATTATTGAAAGAAGTGCATGAAACACCTCATTTTTCTCATCTTATCGTCAAGAAGATGACACATGAAATTAAAAGGCTATATTATTTTCCTAGTTTAAAACATGAAGTTGATGGTTTTATGATAAAATGTTTGGGATGTTAGCATGTGAAAGCTAAACATGGCCATTTGGGAGGACTGTTGTACCCTCATGATGTAAGTGGGTTATGATTTTTTTAGATTTCATAGCTGGTTTGATAAAATCTTGAAGTAAGCATGATATTATTCTGGTGGTAATTGATAAGTTTACTAAATTTTCTCATTTCATTATTAAAAATTTAACTGATGATGCATATGCATTTTTTGAATTATTTGTGAAATAAATAGTAAGACTACATGGCATGCCTGAACTTATTATTTGTGATAGAGATAAACTTTTTTACTTCAATGTTTTGGAAAACTTTGACTGTTACTTTTGGTACAATATTGTTTTTTAGTTCATCTTATCACCCAAAAACATATGATCAGATGGAAATAATAAATATATTTGTGGAAGACATGTTAAGAGTATACATGATGGGTCAACAAAGTGAATGGAAATATTATTTACACTTAGTGGAGTTTGATTACAATAGTCCATACCATTATATTATTAAAATTGTTCCTTTTAAAGCTTTATACAAACATAAATGTATAATGTCATTTGGTTGGGAAAGTTTAGAAAATAAAACCATTGTTGGTCCTAATATTTTACAAGAGTGTGATAGTTAAATGGAAATCATAAGGCAAAATCTAAAAGTTGCCTCTAATAGGTAAAAGAGTTATGCTAATTTAAAGAGGTCACCAAATTAATTTGAAGTTAGTGATAAAATTTTTATGAATGTTAAATTGCATAAAATTTCAATTAAGTTTGGAAAGTCATCCAAATTAGCTCATCGATTTATAAGACCTTTAAAATATTTGGAGAAAATTAGTCTTGTTACTTATCAATTATCCCTTCCTCCTTCTCTGCCCCAAATTTATGATGTTTTTAATGTTGAATAATTGATAAATTATATGCCTAATATTTATCATGTTTTGTATTGGACTCATCTTCAAGTTTTAGAAGAGGAAAAGATGCAGTTGGATCCAGTGAAAATCCTAGACCATCACAATGTTAGATTGTGATATTATGACATTTCTCAAATTCTAGTTCAATGGGATAATTTATCTAAAATAAGTGCTACTTGGGAATATGAGAGTCTTTTTAAGAAACACTATCTTCAGCTATTTTGATCATCATGACAGCTATTATCCAAGTGGGGGAGGATGTCATGACCCTGTTTGACTACATTTATTTTACTTATTGTTATGGTTTATTTATGAAATATTTGAGACATAATTATTTGGATTATTGTTGTGATATTTTTCTATAATATATGTTTGATCCATTATTGGTTTTTATTTAGACAATTATTTGATAGGATTTTCACTATAATATTATATATTTATGCTTAATGGGTTATTGACTTATTATTCAATTCAATAATATTATTACATTTTTTGTTGTTACTATATTTATTACTCTTATATAGTACACATATTATTGATGGGCTATTATGATTTCAAGTACTAGATATGAGCTAGGTTGGATGTGACTCTGAACAATTGGGTGAGGTCGAGAAAGGGAACAAAAAAATAGTGAACTTAAAATGGAAAACTAAGCTTTGAGTATTACGAATGATTTAAGTACTTTTTATATGCATGCTTTAAAGTATTGATTGTTATCATTTTTGAGTTTGAATTATTTATTGAATTGGTCATTAGTTGGATTCAACTTCTTTCTCGATCATTACTTTATCAATTGATTTTGACTCCTACATCTAGTTGACACTTGTCAGTATTACTAATATGTGCTTAGTCAGTTCTTGATATTTGTGCTTCTCATTTGGCTTAATTGACTTATCATCTTAAGACACTAAATTGGTCTTTATATTTTATCTTTCTCATAGTTATAATTTTGTTTTGTGTTTAGAATCTTTAGTGATATACTAGTCATAGTCTTATTTCACTTCGACATTAAAAGTGTTAATCATTGTTATGGTTTGAAGGCATTTGATATTTTTTAATTAATATTTTGATTACATTTTATTAAATTAAGGTCTATGTTTATGGTTTATAAATATTATGAAATTCAATGCTAATGGAGACCGAGTCTTGGTTTGGATTTGTTAAGGCACGTTAATAAGGGGTCAAGATCCATCATGGACATGGAATTAGTTGAGGTATTTGGTTTTGGTTGTGACTTTATCTTATAAATTAACTCAAAATTTAATTTAAAATGTGTCAAGACCTTTATAACCCCTTATTAGGGTTCTTCTTGATCATTTTTTCTTGCATGTTTGGAAGCCTTGCACTTTAGGGAGACTCTACCAACTTTCATGCATGGTAAAAAAGAGAAATGGTGAGGTTGTTAGAGGCATGAACTTATTTAAAAGTTTGAACTATAATTTAGTTTCCTTGTTGGTCATGTAATGGGTGTTATACAGTTATTTGGTGGTTCTAGTTGGTTAATAAAGGGAGAATGGTTTTCGTTAAGAGGAGGGAATTCATTCTTGCATGGGCATTGTTCATTTTGGAAAAGTGGAAGCGTATTAGGGAAGACAAAATAAGTTCTCTTCTTTCATATTTTAGTAGGACTCCAAGTAAGTACAATATTTAAATTTTTAAGTTGTGTTTAAATTTTGTCCTCACTAATTTGAATCAAGTTTTTGGTATAAAAATGAATGCAATCATTTATTATCTTTGGGATTGAAAAGAGTATTATTTGAGATGGTTATAAATGAAGAACAAACCCTATAGGGTTTGAGTTATTTTTGGGTATTTGAATTTGTTTTCATTATAAATAAATGGTTGCCATTATAGCTTGACCATAATTATTATGTAGGTAATTTTTATGTGCATGTTTTTAATTCCATTTTATTGTTATGGAGGTGTATCTCTATTTTTGTATGTTATTTTAAGGCCATGACTATGCATTAATATTATGGGGTTTTGGATTGAGTAAAACACTTTTTAAATATTTTAAACCCTAATCTTTGAACACTTATGTTTTTACAAGGGTTGTTCTATTTATTTTGAAAACTAGTTGTGGATAATTTAAATGTGTTCATGAATGGAAACCATGATGTTTTCAAATTTTCATTACTGGTCAGAAATGTTACTAGGGTTTGAGTAAAATAATATTTTATTATTATTTTATTTTGATTAGATTAAAATTCCATACTTGAAGGATATTATTTTTATTGTTGAGGGTTTTAACTTATTTATTTATATCTATTTTGATCAATTGATTAGATTTCTAGTCATGATTGGGAGTTGTGAAGATTTGATAGTTTGATTTATTTTATCATTATGTTTTCATTTTGATTATTTATATCATGATGACAAATAAATATGAATGATTATTACTCATAATTTATAAAGACTATTATTGGTCAAATTTGACTTGTAGCTTTATGTTATATGATATGGATTTCTTGAGTTATGTTTTGATATCTTTATTAGACTGCTATAAGTTGATAATATTTTTGATGAAGGTTTTATGTTATTGTTTGAGTGTATGGTTTAGTTTGTTTTCTCAAAATTTATTTGAGTCATTTAAGTTTATTTTAATTAAATTAAAGTATTTAAAGAATTCTGTTTGTATTCAGGATTACTAGCAATAATATAATTTCATTTATTTTGGATGTTATACCCTAACATTAGATTAAGGCTTACAAGTGCAATGCCATTTATTAAAATCTCAATCTTTAATCTTATAATTCTCTAAATGAACTTTATAAGTTAAAATAATTAACAAGGTGTTAGTTTTATTAACCATGAATGTAAATAGTCTACTTTAAAAGTTTTCATCATTTATTTTTGTTAAGCTAAGCTCAATAAACACTGTACCTTACTCACTTCTCTCGTATCGCCAGAATCACATCCAACTGATGGATGGGGTATTCTAAGGCCACTTATGGTTGGGTTCATTGGGATTATATAGGTGAGAATTTAAATTAATGAATTTACATGCAAAATATTATTTATTATACTTCTTCTACTTGAATTATTTTGAATTGGTTCATTATTGTATAATTAACTTCATTTATTAAATTAATGTTTATCAGTTATGTGATACAAGGTTAATTTTATGTTTAGATAACTAAGTTAAAATATGCAAGTTAAATTATAATGTGAGTATAATTTATTTGAAAAACATTAAAATATTTATGATGTCATTATTTACATGTTTGGTTATAAACATTCATTATGGACTTATGGTTATGATTGAGATGATCATTTTCAAATATCAAATAATTTATTAAGTTATCATTTACAACTATGATGTATGGATAACATGAACCTTCAACTACATGAATTAATCTAATTTCTTCATTATTTTTGTAGTAGTTGGATTGAATGTTACTATAATCTAAAAGTGTTATGCATTGATTAAAAATGTAGATGCATTTAATGGCATAATTGTATACGTTCATTTTGTTATCTTATATTAGGAATATGTGTTCATGAAGTTCATGTGATTATTTAATATTATTAGTATTCTAATCTCATGCAAGTGGCATTGAGTTAGTTGGATGTTGAAATAGTAATTGGTTGTTTTTGAATAACAATTATAAGATTATGTTGTGAGGCATTATGTGTATATTGTGTTTGTTAAAGTATATAAAAGTTTAAAATTATGATATATATATATATATATATATATATATATATATATATATATATAGTATGTTGATATAATTCATATACAATTTAACTTATTTCTTACTCACAAACAAATGTGACATGTTAACCCTAAATCTATATAAATAATTTGAAATTACCTTCATCTATCCAAAATCTACATTGTGAAGATAGACTATTTAATAAGATTATTTTTAGGTTATCAAGAATGTATTCTTTCATAATTATGAGATGGTGTTTTGATTGACTACAATAAATATAAGATTTATATTAAGCTATGAAGGGATGCAAATTCTAATAGATTATTTGTTAAGGATTAAATTTAAAATAACTTTAAACATGATCAAGGTTATATATCTTCTAAGGATTATTATAAAGCAACTGCTTCAAATAGAAACTATTATATCACTGATGAAGTGATAAGACTATTTTGAAGTCTTGTATATTCATTTGGAATTTAATATACAAATAAATGATATTAAAATATTTTATATATATAAAAGATTGATGAAGATAATTTGGTAAATAAGTTTGTAAATGGTTAAGTCATTAAATGCTTACAACCTCAAATGGTTACTCCAATTGAGGCATGATGTGATTGAGGATCATCTGATTCATACTTGGAATTGAGCATTGGAATAATAACAAGTTAATCTAATTCATTATAATGGAAATGATGTGTTCAAGGTTAATGAATTAAATTATAATCATTATTTTGAATTGATTAATATTCCTTAGAAGATATGTATGATAAAGTTATAACCTAAATTATTAAACAATTATGTTTGTCTAGTCTAAAGGAAATCAACCTATATGGAAGTTTAATTCACATAAGAATGAGTTTAATGGTAAAATTAATAAAAGTGCATTGATTTTCATGAACTCATACATTTTTAAAAAGTTATGTTTTACATGTGTCTTATAACTTATTAGGGTCGACTAAACTTAAATAGATAATTAAGTAAGCATGTTTTGACATGTACCTTGAGACTAACCCTATCTTGTAAAAAAGAAAGATATTTTCAAGTAGAATATAAGCATGGTTGCTGAGACATCTCAAGTAGCTTACTCAGTACACTTATACTTTGATATAATCTCCTTATGTTACCTACATTAGGATATCAAACTCACCCTTTGCTTAATTGTGAACTTTGTAACGTGTTCCAAAGCTTTGTATTGATTTTAGAAATAATAATTTTTCATGATCACTACCTGTTTCTTGTGAATTTTTAAGATCTTGATTATGCAAGATTAATCTGATGATTCTTCTATTGAATATATCTTAATTATTACTGCTATTTACTAAACTTTTTTGATTTACTTATTGAGGTACATTAGATATATTTTGAATATGACTGCCATGGTAATAAAATTCTTGATCTCAAAGTAGATGTCAAGTATTATGGTCCTATTTTCACTCTTCCTAGTGGTGAAGCCATTATTGAATTGTTTCATGTCTAATAACTTGAAATCCATTGATAGAATCATAAATGAAGGAATTTAAAAAATAAATCCCATTATTTCAATAAATTCATCACTAGCATTGACCCTAAATCAAATCTAATTTCCTCTTTACCTAATACACAATATAATTTTCAAGATGGAAATAATATACTTACTGAGGAAACTACTCAAATTGACTATGGTACCCCATCATGTCCTTGACCAATTACAGTCTCTTACAAACTCAAACCAATTAAACATGATAACTTTATCTTATTCTTTGATAAATATCATGATACTTTTACTTGGTCCTATGAGGATATGTTTGGTATTGACCCTAGAATCATGGTGCACAATATAATCACTTACCTTGATGCCAAACCTATGTGAAAAAATCAATAAAAATTTACACTGGAAGTTTCAACTTTATGCCATAAATAAATTATCAAGTTTCTCAATGCTAAGTTTATCAAGCTTGTGGACTATTCATAATGGGTTTTTAACATTTTCCCTATTTGGAAGAAAGTCACCATGGTCATTCACATCTACATTGATTTTTGTAATCTTAATCTTAATTATCATAAAGATAATTTCCATTTAACTTATATAGATTCCATCATTGATTCCACTATTGGTTATGAAATTTTGTCTCTTATGGACAGTTTCTCAGGTTGTAACCAAATCCATATTACCCTTGAAGACCAACATAAGACCAATTTTACCATGAAATGGGACACCTATTGCTACATTAAAATGCATTTTGACCTAAAAAATTCTAGATCTACCTATCAATGGGTGATAACTCACATATTTCATGATCTTATTAACTAAATTTTAGAGAACTATGTGGATGACCTCATTTCCAAGTCATAAATTTGCAAGACTCATCTCTCTAATTTTTATGTCATCTTTGATCACCTCATTAAATATAAGTTAGACTAAATCCCTACAAGTGTGTTTTTGGTGTTATATGTATAAAAATTTTAGGATTCTTAGTCTCTCTTCATGACATTGACTTTGATCCCACCAATATCAATGCTATTATCAACACTCCCATCCCTCACTCCATTCTATATATTCACACTTACCTTGGTGAACTTAGGGAAATTTGATGATTCATCCCCAAAATGGCTTATCGTATCTATTTTATCAATTATCTTCTTAAGAAAGGAAATGCTCTAGAATGGATGGATCCTTGTCAAAAATTATTTGAAAATATTAAAGCATCCTTGCTTAACCGACCTACTCTTCATCCACCTTTAAATGATCATCCATTAATCTTATATACCTATCCCACACCCATATCAGTTGGGGAAATGCTTTCCCAATAAGATGATACTAGGAAGGAATATTCCATTTATTATATCATTTATGGCCTCATCTACTATGATAAATGGTATATAAAAATCAAATGTGCTTGCCTTGCCATATATTTTACTGTTGAAAATCTCTAACATTACATGCTTTATCAAACCACTTACATTATTGTTCATTCCAATCCACTTTGTCACTTCTCTAAAGAATTTATTCCTAGTGATATAAATAGAAAGTGGATGGTCCTTTACATGGAATTTTATCTCCAAATTATTACACAAAATATTGTCAAAAGACAAATCATTATTGATTAACTTGTCATAGCTCTAATCCCAGTTACCAAGCACCTTAAAAATACTCTTCTTGATGACAATATTCTATATATTAAAGGTCTCAAACAACCCATATATCTTAAATATTACTTCCATAACTTCATTATTGACCTTGAATAAAGTAATCTAGAAGATTACTCTATCTTTCCTAACACTACTAAACAAAAAGTATTTATCAAAGAACTTCTTGAAATTACTATAGATTTACATGAAGATACTTGGACCCTTAATTTTAACAGTGTCAAATGTCTTCAAGGGGTTGGGTAAGGTTTTATCCTTATTATTCCTCTTGGAAAATTTATCCCTCTAGCATTTCATCTCACATTGTGATGTCACTAACAGCATGGTAGAGTACAAAGATTTAATCCTAGGTATGAGAGTAGCCCTTGATCTAGATATCAGATATTTGCATGCTTTAGGTGATTCCCAACTCATTTATCTCCAAGTCAATGGTGATTATTAATGAAAAATAAAAAAATATCATTTATTATCATCAAATTAAAACTATCCTTACCAAATATTTTACTTATTTTACCATCAAGCCTATCCTTTAAGCTCAAAATTCTATTCTTGATTCACTTGCTTCTTGAGGATTTATTTTTCATCCACACCAAGTTCTTACCAATCTCATTTTTCTTATCCAAATAAGAAAATAAACATATTCTCTTCAACCACAAGATTCACTCATCTACCAAATTGAATCCATCACCCTTTGACAAAACCCATAGTACAAATATATTATTTAATTTCTTGAACACTAGACTTATCCTCTAAACATTGATTCTCATGAAAAAATTCACATTCAAAAACAAGGTTTTAAGTATATATTTTGATACAAAATCCTATATTATCATAATGTTGAAGGTACCTTGATTCATCATGTTATGAAAAAAGAGGTTACTCCTCTTCTTGAATAAGCACATGGGGGAATTTATGGTGGCCATTGTAATAGATATGATACAACCTAAAAATTATTATCTATGGGATACTTTTGGCCCACTCTTGAAAAAGATGACATCAAATTTGATAAAATATGTACTCCTTTATAGATTCATGATGATCTAATTTATGGACGTCCAACAAAGATGTAAATCATAGAGTCTCCATATAAATTCTCCATTTGGGGATTAGATCTCAGAGTCAAATTACCTCAATCTCAATATGGGCATGTCTTTATCATCACAACCAAAAAATATTTTACCAAATGGGTCAAAGATATGCCCCTCATCAATTTCATTGGTACCACCATATCAAAATTTATCCTTAATCAAATAATTTACCACTTTGGTGTCCCTCATACTATTATTTTAGATAATGGTGGTAACTTTAAAAATAAAGATGCCAAATAGATCTGTGCCAAATTTAAAATCAATCATAAATTTTCCACACCTACCATACAAAATGTAATGGCAAATCAAAGGCCACCAATAAAATTATTAATAAAATCCTTAAAAATATAATTCATGATACCCATATGGATTGGCATCTTCATCTCTATCCTACTCTTTGGGCCTATCACACTAGCATACACACTACCACTAGAGTAATACTCTTTTCTCTCATCTATGGTTCTAAATCAATCCTCCTATTAGAAATTGAGCTTATTTCTCTCTATATCTCTCTTCATGGTATCATACCTAATGAATAATTATGTGAAGCTCACATTAATTATCTTGATCTCCTTAATGAACATTGTCTTTCTTCTTTGTAACATAATTGATAATACAAGGCATGTATTGCCAAACAACATAATAAATGAGTTAAAGTTCACACTTTTAATGTTGGTGATCTTATCTTTAAATTAGACTAAACTCATGATAAAGAAGGTAAATACACACAAAAATGGTAGGTCCCTTATTTATTCAAAGACATCCTTGGTCCAAACACCTAACACCCTCAAACTAATGAAGGCCATATTTTCAAAGAACCCACCAATGCGTAATTACTAAAAAATTTATTTGCCTAAATCTTCCCCTTCTTGTCATAATTGATATAAGATATGTTTATAACACTTTTTGTAGGATATTTTCATGGGTCTCACCCTATGTATTAGTTATCTCTTTTCACAAACCTTAGTCCTTCCTTTTGGTCCTTTGGTTTCCCCTTTATCATGAGTTACATTATAAAACTGTAGATAGGACCCGATTTTCCTCATGATTTCCACTTTTGTCCTCTTTGTTTTATTTCTATTTACATGATTTTTGGCACCCTTATGGATTTTATTTTATGATTTGTAGTGTAAATATGGATATAACCTAGCCTTACTCATAAAGTCACCATCTTTCAATCAATGTTCCTTTTCTCTAATGTATTTTGCAATGATTCCAAGTTTGTGGTCCTTGTTCTCAAATCTAGATTTTGATTATTTTTTAGATAAAATTTTCATAACATGTGTTAAAATGTTTTCCTCCACTTCCCTCATTATTATTATGATCAAGAATCACACTTCAATATCATTGTATCCCTTTTTCTCCCTTTGTCACATTTTTTTGCAATTTGAAATAAGTCAAATTGTTTCATGTTTCATTCCTCTTGATTTACTTTCCTTTTACTCCATATTGGATAAACAAGGTATAAGTCAAGATAAAATTTTTATTTTACCCACATTAATAGGAATCTTAGACACAATGCTCTCTAAGTTATTTTTCTTAGCAACCAAGTCCCAAGTATTCAAATGAAAATCATCTTTAGCAGCCATGTTTGGTTTTACAAATGTGTATGGAGGAGGAATAGAAAAATCCATCAAGAAAGTTAAAATTTAAATCATTTGAAAAAAAAGACAATGATATATAAAAGGCAAAATATAAATTTCAAAAGTTAAAATCACACCAAAAATATGTGATTATAAGCACATCTCCTATCTCCAATTTAAACTCAAAATCCACAATTAGCCTCATGATAGAGCCAAGGTCCATTGAGGTATGGTAGGCTAGTAGATTGGAATAGGAGAATTCAACAAACTCTATGGTGCTACTTACTTTCTAACACAAGTACCCAATCTTCGTAGTAGATCAATGACTTTGTAAGGGGTCCTAAGGAATGGGAAACACTTTGTGGGAAGGTAGGCCCATTTTAATTTTCATGCAGATATACTTCATGGTATGATTTACCTACTATATTTATTGATTTAAGACTTGTGTGGCTAAGATAAGTTCTTAAAATTCCTTAAGGCAAAAATTCCTCTTGTTTTGAAAAACCTAATTTGAGTGTCTTGACTTTGATAAAGAATTCCTCTACCTTGGTCTTTCCTTCATTCTCCCTTCCACCCATTTCATTTTTCCCCTTGCTAGGAAAGTGTGATTCTAAATTTGTTTTCCCTTCTTGTATATTTACTCTTCTTCACATATTAAAAAACATGCTATCACTACTTTATTTCAATTTTATCTATCTTTAAAACCAAAAAATATGTTTGAGTGACTATGGATTAGTTTTACACCATTGCTTTACATCCAATCATCACTTTGATTTATTTTACCATTTATTATTATTGTACTACACTTTTTGTGGACACCTAAGTATATTTCTTCTTGCATTTTATTTTTCCATTTATGAGTGGGGTTGGATTATTACTTCTCACTCACCAATATTGTTTTCCCTTTTATACACTTTTTCCATTAATGATTGAGTAAGAATTGCTACTGTGTATTCATCAATGTTGTTTTACCATTTTTTTCTTACCCATATTTGTTTAAGTAATGATTTTTACTAATTTAAAATTGATGTTTGATTACTATCCTTTTTGACATGTATCCTTGGTTTAAATTAGTGAATTTGATTTTTTTTACTTTAGTTTACTTGTTTGAGTTATTTGGTCTTTAGTAGACTTGGATTTTGAGTTACCTGATTCACTCTAAATTTTGGCTTGGTCATTTGGTTTAACATAAAACTTGTCACCCAAAATTTCCAAATTTTCAATTACATCTCATCCACATATCATCAGCTATATTGGCTTTCCTATATTTGTTTATTTTTTCTCTTTAGTTTTGTATCTTTGGGTTTTTCAAAATCAATTTTTTTGCCCTCCATAATCAAAAATACAAACATAGAAGACAACCATCTAATGATAAAGATAATTCAAGGTACACATACATTTACTTTTCAGTTATTTCTCTTTCAATCATTTAAATTTTATTTATTTTTCTTTAAAATACTACAACATTTTTTAGCCTTAGCAGTTATGTTTTTTTATCAAAGCACCATCCCCTATTGCACCTGAGTGACACATGATGAGATTAGAGTGGGTTATATTTATACACATAATATTTTTAAACTTGATCAAATATTGATTCTTTTGATCTTGAAATAACCCATTGAGTCTTAATCTCTCTAAGTGCACACCTTAAGGGGTGCATCAAGAAAGGGTTAGGTAGACCATTAGTTCTTCAAAAGATTATTATCCTTTACTACCACTTTTTATCAATTTAGCCATCTCATAAAAACATTTCCCTAATCTTTTCATCCTATTTTACTCCCTCCTCTATTCATTTTCCACCCTCATTAGCCCTTCCCTAGCCTAAAATCCTTTTTGATAGTTTATGTTACACTGTCAGCCCCATCAACCTTATAATCAAATTGATAAAACTTATTTAGGGTCTAGGTCTTAGACTAGGACCTAATTTGTTCTTATTAATAATGATATAAGGTCGATTGGATTGACCTTGTCAGCTTTAACTTGTATAAAGGACTAGGGTTATATTTGCCTATATAAACATATCCATTTCACCATTTTTAGAAAGATATCAATATTTAATTATTTATTTATGCTTCTCTACAATGTGGTCTTCTACCATTATATTTGAGGATCCTATCTTAGGGTTTCTACTTGGATAAGAATCTTTTATTTTGGAAAAGTCTTGGATGTTTTGGCCTTTCTTAGTAATCCTTAAAAAGAACAATAACCTATTACAAAGCACATTTATCTAAGAGAGAGATTGAGTCTCAGCAGGTTCATCTTCAAGGTAAGTATCTCTAACTTTGTTCCTCTCTTTATTAGATAGAAGTAACATAAGTAATAAATTTTAAATATATTACTCTCTCCATGGATTAGGGTTTTGCATATACATAGATTAATTAGGACTCTCTTATGCATGTTTATTTTATGTTTACTAACCCCTACTTTGTGTCACAAGATTTGGTGAGCATTATATTAGATTTTATTTTACTTGTTATTAATTTAGTGAATATGAAAACATAGAACCTAGTTAGGGTTATTACATAATTTTAATTAATTAGAGGTTTTGTAACCCTCCCTAGTGATATTATTATGGTAAGATATCCCTTAGTAAGGTATAACAAATCCATCTTGGTCATGAACCTAAATATCTAATATATCCATGATTAGAAGTGGAAGTAGGATTGATTTATAGACCTTTTATAATTCCCATTGGATACACTATCATTCATTGTGATAACAAAATTTGTATAGATTTGGAAAAAAATATAGTACAACACCATTGAACCAAACTTATTAAAGTTCATGTGCATTTTATCCAAGATAAAGTCCTCACTGGTGATATAATATGTAGTTCTATCCTATAGATGAACAAGTGGTAGATATCTTCACAAAACCACTTGGTTCTACCATGTTTTGTTAGTTTCATGCAATTCTATACCTCTCAGAGTTTCCATTGAGGATTAGTGTACATGAAAATGCCACTTCTTAATGGACATGTGTTTTTTCTTCTTCTTTATAATTATTCTCAATTATAAATAATTATAAACTTTGTGTAGAATTTATGTAAGTATAAAATTTCATGTGGAAGTCTTACATCTATCCAATATAGAAAAACATACTTTGTAATGGAGTACTTATGTTATAAAAGGCTCCAAATATGCTTGATGATTATTCAATAGAAACTATGAGATGGTCTCATGATCGTGCTAGCCTAAACTTACTTTCAAGTAGTTTATAGATTATAATTCTTTTTGTTTCAAAAGGTGATGTTTGACATGATGAACATTTTTAAATCCTTAATTTGTATACATATTATAATTACTTTTTAAGGTGATTATGATAGTTATCCCCACTCAACATTAAGGGGATTGTTAGAGTATTTAATCCTAAGTGGTTTTATTATCCCTTAGCCTTGGTAAAGTTAATAATAATAATAATAATAATAATAATAATAATAATAATAATAATAATAATAATATATTATTTATTAACATGAGGTTAAAATCTCATGAAAATAAATAATAAATTTATAATTATTTAATAAGTTACCAAACTCTAATTAAATAGATTTATCAAGATGGATGTACTCATTATTTTTACAATGGTCACATCCCTTGATATTTCACTATAAATAGGGTTTTACCCTATTGTGAATATATCTCTCAAATAAGAAATTATTTTTCATATTCAACCTGTGAAACTTGTGAAAGAAATTTGATAGAGATAAGTGAGAAAAAGGAGATGTTGTATTAGATTTTGGTTTCTCAATAGTTTGAATAATCATCATTAGTGGGTTTTTTAAGTTACGAGGTTTTCCCATGATAATTATGTGTTATCTCAATTGACATGTGCTTTGCCTATTCATGTCACTCTAGATTCTACCTATGTGTAGTGCTTTGTATAGCTATTCTTGAATTCTTTCAATTTTCACATTTAATAAGTCATTTTTAATATTAGGTTTAAAATAATAAAACTTTGTGGTGCTTTGGTGTGGACTCACAAGTTAATCCATATTTATGAAATTTTTATGATTTAAACTTTATATTAAATTAGTTCAATTTGTTTAAAATAAAATTGTTATAACTTTTGAGCTAATTAATGCATTGTCATTATAATCATGTTTTGTTAATCATCTTTGGTGTTATAATTTAAAAAAAAATCAATTTTGTTTCTTTGCATCACATTTATATGAAATTTAAATTATTAATGTTTCTTGAATTTAAGAACATTACAAAAACTATTACTTTAAAAATGATGAAATCAATATTCTTAAGCATCAAATTCAATGCCAAATTTTGATTATTACTATTTTACAAAACTGTTTTAATTCACATGCAAAGAAAATTCAAACTTATTTTGACGCTTTAAATTCAAAATTTGTCTTTCACACATGATCATGACTCTAATGATGAAATAAAATGTGATTTTAAGTAAATTCCCTTGAACACTCCTACCAACTCTGGATTCAAAATCATGCAATGTATGGGTTATTCGGGTGGTGATCTTGGTAAGTAAGAAAAATGTATTATTGAAACTCTTTTCTTAAGTATAATGAAAATTATAAAGGTCTAATTTTTAATGTTTTCAATAATTCTACTAATTTTTTTAAATTATATTTTCATCCACATTGAATGACTTTACATGATAGTGTTTTTGACTATCATAGGACTTATTTTGATTATAATGCTTGTCATGCTCATTATTTGGTTAAAAATGATACAAATTATGAGCTTGTGGAAAACATAGGCATCTTATTTATAAATGTTAAAAATTACATCCATATAAATATTGTGATAAATACACTCATGACATTATGCATTATTGGAAAATCACTAAAATACTTAATTATGAGGTTAAAAATATTTGGATATCTAAAGATAATATATCTTCTAGAGACTTAAATATTTATTCTTGGGATAATTATTCAATTTATTTGAATTGAATAAATTTTATAAGTGACACATATTCTTTGTATCCTTTTTGATAAAATATTTTATATATATTCCTTGTTTTTATGTTACAAAGGAATTATGCTTTGATTGGAGCTCTCTATTTTGACTATATACTTTTTGTGCACAATTTTTCTCACTTTATGATGTGAGTTGCCTTTAGCTTAGTTTACACTTATTAGATATGATTTTAGTAGATTATTTGTATGAAAATAATTTATGGAATATTAGTTACTTAACTTGAAATATTGGTGTTAGCTTGTTTATTTTGAAGGGTTTAGTGGATAATTTGTATTTATTGTTGGTCTATGTTTTATTGACCACCTTTTTTGAAGAGGATTCTCAGATATTGTTGATTATCACATTTTAATCATTGTGACTTTTGGCGACATATTCTCTTATTATTTATGTTTCAATATTTTTATTTATATTAAAGGAAGTTTCCATTAAGGGGGAGTATTATGTAATTTCAACTTCCTTCCTTATTTATAAAAGGATTTCTCCACTTTTTTAACCCCAAATTAAGATTAAGGAGTGTTGGAGATTAACCTTATTTGGGCTCACTTTAAGATCTTTAGGATTATCCTAAGAATCTTTAGGTGTGTATTGATTATTATTAATTCACTTTAATATAAACTTATGGGGTATCTCCCACCTCTATTCTCCACTTTTAGGATTTGGGATTTACTTGCACTAGTAACTCTTCCACCTACATGTCACACACTTCCCTTCACTCTTTTTTTGGAATAAAATATTTTGCACACACTAATAAGGAAGTATAATGTCATGATGGGATTACGGTAACTCCATATTTTATCTTGATATATTTAAATATACTTCTCATCCTCTCTTCTTATCTTGTTATTATTGACTTGTCTTGTCACTTGAAGCTGTCTCTTCTTCTTGATTATTTTTTATCTTAAAATTGTATTATGAGGATTATTGTTGGCAATGACTCATAATAGATTTTAGGGTTTTTATTCATTTAAAACTTTCCCCACTTTTAAAAACTATTGTCTCTCATTTTATGGTTTTATAACTTTTGAGGTAATATTTTTATTTTTCATAGTATTTTGCTTTTTATTTCAATATTTAACTATCATTCTTCGATTAAATCTTAATTTATGCATAATGGTGTGGAAAAATTTCTAGAACATTTAAAGACTTTAAATAATACTAAAAGGAAAAAAAAATTTCTTCCTAGTTCATAAGGTGTGTTTTTTAATCCTTTAGCTCTTCTAATTTTTGCAACATGAAATCTAAAAAATAATAACACAAAAATTGGCCCAAATTGATGCTTTGATACTATTTGTAATGGAATTACTTAGATGTTTCATGATAATGGAATAATATATCACAACATTAAGAGTAAAATAATTAGATCCATAATAATAAATGACAAAGAATAAGAATAATTGATAATTATGATTTAGCCACTTCAAAAGGAAACCTCGACAACAATGTAATAAGAGAATAATTCATAATATGTTGATAAAAGACTAAACACTACCTCTTATATATAATCTAATTATCCATGGTTATTTCATAGGTAGACCATACTATGAACATAGAGAAATTAAATAATATAATATGAAAGTTACATAAGCCACAAGTTGGCCACACAAATGTATAAATGCACTATAGATTAAGAGTGTAGCAGTTTCTATGACAATATCATCTGTTAAGTAGATCTTTCCTTTTCAAGTTGTGTGTTTACATTTTCAGCTTTGTGTGTTTATGCATTTTGCTTATTATAGATTTATTTCATTATAAGTAATTATTCTTATGTATGTTTGAGTTATTATCTTCAATTTAAATACAAAAATCTTCCAAAAAAATCCTAGTTTCATTTATGTATCTTTCTTTTCATGAAATAATGGTTATATTTTATCAATTAAAATTTTGAAAAGAGTGTTTCCTATACACAAAATTTAGTATCTTAACCTTAAAATGAGGCTAGTGTGAATATATAGTTCCAAGACCTTACCAAAGTATACAAACCATGGGTTGAAAATTTAATGAATGAGCATTCTCAATAAACCAAGTGGCTTTCCCTCTAGAGCACATTTTTTTGGGAGGTACACAATGTGTCAATCTTAATTAGAGAATTGATTTTCATATTCAGTGTGTTGATTTTGAACCTGACTAATAAATTTTGATTCAATTTTTAGCCATTTATTATTTATATGTATATTGGAGCCATGTAGACTGGTTTATTGTATAAGACATGAGCAAACAATTTTTAAACCCCATGTATGCTTGAACTATTGGTCTTATGTTGATGTTGTGAGATAAGTTATTAAATTTGGATATTATAGAACATTAAAACTAATTTTTTTCATGAAGATAAGGTTATAGGTGTCTTTTTATAACTTGATAGAAAGTGTTATTGTTCCCTATGGAGTTACAGTCTTATAAAGTATATAATAGAAAATGCTCGATGTTAATCATGATTTGTATATGTACATACCTTTTAATTTTAGCATGTTTATTAATTTACATCATGAAATAATTATAAATTAATTCATACTATATCTAAGCTCTTGATCATTATCTACATGCTAAGATAATAAAATGGATGTAGATCTTATTATATTTTGTTTAAGTAGGTAAACTCAATATTCTTTATATGAAGGGTTGAAATTCATTTATATAAATATTAAGTTTGATATGAGGGAATATAT
Organism: Torreya grandis; assembly: GCA_037957365.1. Classification (NCBI taxonomy): domain Eukaryota; kingdom Viridiplantae; phylum Streptophyta; class Pinopsida; order Cupressales; family Taxaceae; genus Torreya; species Torreya grandis. The sequence goes on along the minus strand of JARHVA010001539.1, from coordinate 172,049 downwards.
AGGATATGAAATAAATAATATTGGTTGAATGATTATCTTGACACTTATGGGTAGTAAAGGATGAAGGTTTTCTATTGGTAATAATTTGCTAGTTGATTATTCCCTAGCATAACTATAAGAATCTCCTTTGCACTACATCTTTTAGTATGAAGAATGTTAATATAGTTGAACTTATAATTTAACATATTACTTGTATTTGGATTCAATTTTTCTTGGTTTGAGGTATCAAACTTTTAGTTGGATTTCATGAAGTTATTACTCTGAGATATGATATAATTATGCTATAAAGATGAATAAAATAGTGTGTGATCATTCCAAATTACTGTTTTAATTTGTGGGATTAATATTAATATATTGGGAAGTGATTTATCACTTGAGGATCATATAAAAATGGAATTATGAGTTTATTTATCTATATAAAGTCAATTTTTCAAAAAAATGTTCAGATTAATTTAAGTATTGCATTGCTTTTCCAAATGCATGCCTAGTAATTAAGTCATCTTACCTTAATAATAAATTATGCTATTATATTCTTAGTGAAATAAAAGTGGTTTATTATTAAAATACATGATTTTATGTTTCCAAGTGATAATTAAGGATTTATAAGTCATGTTTTATTTATTTTATTGTAGACTATGTTTTCTTGTTGCCACTCAAGGTTTCAAAGTTGGTAAGTTAGTGGTATTTTGAATTATGCCCAAAAATTATTTGTCACCAATTTATATGGGTTTGTATAGACATGAATATAAGGATAATGATGATATATGTGTTGAAATTAATTTAATTAAAATTCTTAATAATTATTTTTAATTTACAAGTGAGAATCTTTACAATTAAGTAGTGAATAGACTATGTTGACTATAGCTTACTTAAGTCTTTCATATTGGACTGTAAAATTGTAAGTTATTATGAATGCTATCTTATAATAAAATTGGATAATATGGAAGAATGGAACTATCAAGAGGATTAGATAAATTATTTGAATTAGTTTAAAACCAATGAGGATATAAGGGACACTTAATGTCAAGAACCTTAAATGGGTGGTTGGTAGAATATTTATAAGTATTAAAGGATTTGAGATATGTGCTAAGTCATTTGTTGATTTATTAACTTGGATGAATTATTAAATAAATAACTCAGGGTATGGGTCATAATCATCTTGTTCTTGAGTTGAAGAAGAAGTTATGCGATTAAATATTCAATTGATTATTGTTGAGTCTTAATAGATATGTTGCAATTATAGGAAAGTGAACTCTTTAGTTATTTTTATGTCACTTAATTTCATTTTTGTAAATGATTTTCTCTAATAAATATACTTTTTAGTAAGTGAATAATGTAGAAATCTTTCTAAGGTAGTCTATGACGACTATAAATAATGAATGGACCACTTTGTGTCACTATAGCTACTAAGAGACCAATGGGTATGAAGTTACAATAAAGTCTAAATGTATGAATATAGATTTTAAATATGATGGATGTGGTTAATCACATGACTTACTGTTGACTAAATTTGACCCTAGGTCAAATTTGGTCAAAACACTTTACATAGTCAAATCTGTCATGAAATATTCTAGGTTTAAACATGGTCATCAAAGTCATAAATAATGTCTAGTCATGTTTTGAGGGTCACTTAATGTATTTTAAGCCTTGGTCATATTTGTCATTTATCCTAATGTTATTTTTGGCCACCTTTTGGCTATTCTAATGAACTTGTAAGGCTTTCAACCAAAATACAAATATCTCAAAGGTGTTAAGATGTACTATAACATACCACATGTCATCTAGACATTAGATGCTAATTTAGAAACTAATAATTATAGGTTTAATGTATAAAAGAGTTTAAATATAAAGTAAGCCATTTTTTAGTTGTATGGATTCATGATAGCCTTGACATGCGTGGTCACTTTAGTAGGGTCTCTTCATATACCAAAAATTTAGTTTCAATCTTGGGAAGCTTTGACAGGCCCAAAATTGAGCAAAACTGATTCTTCTCCCTCATTTTTTTTCTTGGACAAGGTTAAACATGTCAATGGTTTTCTTTCAATATAGACATGAAGAAGAGACTTGAGCTAAGTACACTTGGTGGCTTTTTGTATTCTTAATGAGATCTCATTCCATGTCAATAGTTTTTAGTTTGGTGTAATATGTTATATGAACAATCACTAAGATTTTTGATGACTTCAAATAAATTACACATCCCTAATGGCTTCAAGTTTCTCATCTATTTGTTTTGGTCTATGTCAACCAAGCAATGAACATGGTCTTCCAAACAATTCACACTCCTTTTATATTTTTTTCAACTATTTTTTAACATGTGAAGGTGAAAAGATTAGTAAAAACATCTCACTATGCTAGCTATGAACACCATTAAAGTCTGTAGATAGTGTTCTATCAATTATAATGTTTTATCCGCATGTGAGTGATTTTAGGTTAAGGTTAATATGTTATTTTTAATCCTCCATAGTATGGTTATAAATTCTCCAATAAATATTTAGTCTCAATAATTTAATGATGGAGATATAGACCTAAAAGAGAAAAAACAATCAAATAATCCCAAACAGTCATCTACAAGACTATGTGATGGTGCTTAGGTAGGGGCGTTCATGAGTCTAAAACTTTTAAACACTCATAAGATCTCATGTATTATAATAAAACTGGTAGATCCATTAAGAGACCCAATATTATTAAGAGAGGGCCTAAATTTTAATTAGAGTACAAATATAGTTAGATCTCCTTATGACTATCACCTATAATCAAGTGGAAATAGGCTTTCAATAATTTTATTGATGAAGATTAGAGTTTAAAGGTTTTGATGAAGACTCTCAAGGTGAACATAGTAAGATTGAGACATTTTAAAGGATTTGAGATTGGTTGTGGGAACCAATTAAACATAGAGAATCATCTATAGTCTCAGAATTGAAGAAATTTCTCAATGAGACAACTTACCTTAATATCTCTAAAAAAGGGACTCTTCTCTACAAAGTGTCATCTATTGGTGTAGGTATGTGAGGTCTAAGTATGTCCTATGTTTCCATTATTATATCCTAGACATAATAATCAAATTTAAACATAATATAAGGGTGTTTTTTGAGTATGATAATGGTTGAGTGGACCTCCAACTCAATTAGGTTTCTACTAAAGATACTCATTGAAAGCTATAGTGCATTGAGCCAAATGACTTAGAACAATAGTGACCATATAGTATATTAATGGAAATATGATGCAAAGGTATGCAATGATTTAAAAAATGTGTATAATTAATTTAATATAAACCCAATGGTGTGATATACAATATTTTCACATGGAACAAGCACCTACAAGAACCTATTGTACCCCTGAATTGACACTTATAGTTTCACTTGGACTATAGATTAGCTAGGATAGTGAAAGGGAAAACTTAGTTGATAGAGTAGAGTTATGAGATGGAATTATCACTCTTAGATTTATAACCTCACATTTACATGTGGTCCTCAAAAAATCATCTACATATATAGGAACTTTTTGAATTCTGAGTGGCTACCTATAGTTGAAGATAGTTTGTAGACTAGGTCATACTTATGGGGATTGTAGGCTTGGTTGATGAACAAAGGTATATGATGGATGGAAATGTTTGGAAATAATATAATATTGGTGATGAAAAATTTATAGGTTTAAAAAAAATAAAGACCTCAACTTATAGTGCTGAGCCTCTAACATAGTAAGTCTAAAACCTTGCATATAATTCTACATAATATATAGACCTAAAAAGATAGTCTTGTGAAATTTGATGATTGAGACTTCTAGGAGTAGAATAAAGCATTGAATATTTTTAAAAATTGTAATCATGACCTAATAAATATCTCTATAGTCTCATTTGAGTCTAATGAATAGGGGATATACCCTATGTTTTGTCACATACATAAAACACTCCAAGATCAAGATAACCTTTAGGTTTGGTCTATGAAGAGTGAAATGGATGAAGGGGAGAATATTGAATGAATATATTATGTTTTATAATGTTCATATAAATATGAAAAATGTTTTATAATAACCCACAGTCACTAAAAACCCTTATAAGGGTCAAACACACAACCAACACATTTAGGCCTATTAGGCCTAAACCCTATAGGTGCCTAATATAGTACATAAGGCTATATTATCATTTAAAATAATTTTATAAAATTTATGTGGGAGTATAGGATTGGTAAATATAAATATTTTTTAGAGTAAAACACATAAGTGGTTAATTTGGCCTAATTTCCTCTTAAACCTACTCAGCACACAGTCAATAGCTCGAGAGGCCATTTTATTATGCTCACATCTGTAAAAAAAGTATGTATGATACCTATAAGAGTTTGGGATATTTTAATGGGGTTTATAAATTTTTTTGGTGGAATTTTTTTGAGAGTTAGATGTCTAGTTTTTATGAATCATCACTAAGAGTCAGAACAACTAAAAACTCTCTCAAAACCCTTGCTTAGACCCGATAGATAATAAATGAATGGATATGCATATAAGAGGGGTAAAATTTCCATTAAAGTGTTTTGGACATGTCTAAAAATCCATAAATCTCCTTTCTACCTAATTGATCCATACTATCATCTATATGAATAGGTCTGATATTGAATTTCTTATAGGATTTGTGTTTTTTTATAGGTGAAAAATGGAATGAGCATATTAAAGTCAATAAATTTGGTATTATATAATTTTAATAAATCATAAAAATCATTTATTTCCTTTTTTTTGCATGAGGAGGTTTATTTTAGACCATTAATTATAGGCAATCTAAATAGGCAGTGAGAAGGCAAAATGACTACCTAAGTGTGAGAGTGAAAAGAGTGACTTTAAAAATTTTGAGGTATATTTGAAAATATATAGGATAAATGGGTATTAAAAATGATTCATAAATCCTTTTAAATGCATATACATAAGCAAATATAAGTCATTTAGGTGACAAGTGTGAAGACAGACCTAGAGGGATAGTGATGAATGACTATAAATAGTGAATGACAAGTGAAAATGATGAGTCCATTAGTTAGAGAAGCCTAGATGACTTTCACTAAACTAATTTTCATAATCTCATGTCAAGGGATATGTGGAAATGACTCCTAATGCATTTTTATATAGTCTAGTATATGATTCATCATCAAGGCAATTTCAAAGCAAGAATATGAAGTCTTATGCCAATTTGAGGAATATGTCATGCTTTAGATGGAAAATTGTCCAATAAGACATTCATAGACTATTATCCAATTTATTATACTATATTATAACTAGTTCTCATAGTTTTACACTTGGCCTTGTGACCCTTGAGCTTCATTTCTTCTCTCTCCCCTCCTATTATCTATATATTCAAACCTTATTTTATTTTAAATAAATTTTTATAAATTTGATTAATTATTTATAATATCGTTCCTAAGTGTGTTAAGTGGTTTATGTGTTTGACAAGTGATTAATATGTTCTCCTTGGTTCCATTATGCTCTTTCATGTTTTATGTGAGTGATATATCTTTAAATAGGTTTCATAAAGTGTATTTGTTTCTTAAGTGTGTCTTGATGTGTGAGAGGGAATAGTAGTGTCTATTATCATACCTTATTTTCACCCACCTCTAGATATGCACAATAATCTACCTCTATGATAAATACTTATACTAGAAGAAAAAGGAGTTGAGGTTAATTTTAGTAGTTTTCCTTCTTGGTGTAGATGCAAGTGTGTTGTGTGGAATTATATTTGGTGTATCACCTCATTAGAATATGTATATTTTATGTCTCCTTCTTCCCTTTACATCCCCAATAGTGACTACCCTATTGTAGTGTGATCCTAGAAGATAAATCAAGGGAGCTAGCACTTTCAAACCTAGAGATCTATCTCTCATAGTAACTTATATATGAGGAGAGATAGTTCCATGTTATACTAAAATTGAGAATGTCTACTTGACTTCTCTAAGGTGAAATTTTAGGATATAACATTTATTTTTTACATCAATTCACATGATATGTGAATAAATAATAACACCTATGATGGATTAATGTTTTTACTATTTGGTATAAGTAAATAAAGTATTTTGATTGGTTTAATATATTACATTGATGGAATATAAAGTGCTTGACATTATTATGAGTCAATACTTAAGGAAATTATTAGTTTATAAACCCTAATAATTCTCAAGATGATTTTATTAATATTAAAATATGAAATCATATGGTGATTGACTATTTAGTTCATTTTGAGATATGTAATATGTAAATAGTGCAATCTACGATCAAATTAGATGGTAAAATAAGCTTATGATCTAATCTATCCAAGGGAGACTATAAGATTGATGATTATATCTAGTAATGTTTAATATTTATATGAAATACTCTTGATCATTACTTTAATATTGTTTTACTTAAGTATGGAATAAATTTTATCAATGGATCTCTCATAAATATGGATTTTTCCATTAACTCCATACTAAATAAGTAAATATATATTAGATGAATTATTAGAAATTGAGATAATCTAACCTCATTATAATTTACTAGGTTTTATAAACATTTACTTAGGGAATATTCTTCCATTTATAACTAAGTAGTGATAAATCCAACTAAACATTAAATTTATGTATTTTCACTTGAGTAGTTGGTAGATAGATCTATTTTATTTATGAGTATTCTACTTCTGCATTTGTTATATTATAATTATGAAAGTCTCAAAAAGTTAATATGATTAACTACTCTTAAAAAATATAACCATGACATTTTTATTGAAATTTGGTGCTAATCATGTAACTTAGAAGTGGGTAAAAATTCATATGGTTACTATGAGAAGGTATAAAAATCATTTAGATGTATTTTATGTAAAGTTATGGTATTGGTTAGACATGTGAAATGATTGGTGTTTGAAATTAGGAACATAAATCTAAAAAAGACAAAATTTTGAGGGCTAATTTTTGGTTTTGTGATAAACATGTGGAGAAAATGTCATCATAGTAATTTATGTGTCATCAAGGCATGTATGTAACATATTTAATGTAAAACATATGAGTTTCATGTCAATATATATGTATCATCAAGGCTTATAGTAGTATCTCTATACACCTGATATTTTTCAACTTTATCACTTTATTGATGCTATCTCTTGTAACAAGTTGTCAACACATTAATATCCCTAAGTAAATGCCTTACAAGGTGCACTATAATGGGGTGGGATCAATTTGTGACACTTTGTAAGAGATGTTAACATTTTATTCTATCACACCATAACTACTATCAATCTGATCACCTCTAAGTCTCTATTTGTCTTTCCTTTTCATATGATTCTTATATAGATTTGATAGCTTCCATATATCCTACAATATTGGCCTAGTTGATATAGTCTTTTTTATGCTTAAGTCTGTTATATAATGTATCTACTAGCTAACACAACTCAAAAAAACAACCCAAAAAATTCTAAGCATTTTAGAATTATGATTCCTAATTTTGAACACTAAAAATTGTGCATGTATATCTAATACCATAAATTTAAAATGAAATACATATACATGATTATTATATCCTTCTTGTGGTAACCATAATAATATTTTAAAACACTTATAGGTTAAATTATTAACACAAGTTCTAAAAATAACCTCATGTTTATATTCCCTATTCATAATTAATCACTTTATCCTTATGATACATTCACATTTACCTCTTAACAATGCAACAAAGGAATTCTCATGACAAAAATAGATCTATCTACCCAACTAGTCAAGGCACATGACAAATATCGAGGATTTAATTGGATTTATCACCATATAACTAAAAATTGGTAGGATATTCCTTAAAACCATGTTTCTGATACATAATTATTGAGTGAGATAATTCCTTAAAATTTTTTAACAACTTTATCAATAATACTCTTATAAAATAGTATTTTATGATGATTTTGCATGTATATAATGATCCATTACTTCCATTATCTCATATTGTGCAATAAATTATATAAAGTAATGATGAGATATAAAAATAATAGTATATTTTGAAACCTTAAGATTTTTTAATGATGACATTTAAGTCTATAATCTCCTTTGGTAGAGTGAGCCCTTGATCTCAATGTACTGTCAAGTTTAATCATAAATTGCACTACTCATGGACAATCATAAAAAATTACACTTATGTATCCAACACACTTAGGGATTTATTTAATCCTAAAATTATATATATTAGGGTTATATATATGTTAAATGGGAGTAAAAAAATTAAATGTCATAAAGGTGATAATAATATCTATAGTATGCCAATTAGATGTTAAACTCATATATAAGCATACATTGAATTTATTATGTTGAGATAGTCTAAATATGGAAAGTAAAACTATGTTAGATATATAAATGAAAAAAAAGTGATGTAATTATCTTGTGATAATTTTAATGTAGTTATATATATAAAAAAAACATAAATAAGGTGGGAAGGAGATTCTAGAATAGTCATCAGATTCTAGCATTGATGTTTCTGGCTCTCTAGATAGTAATGTCAACCTAAGATGGTTGCATTGATTATATTATTTAGATTCAATACTAGTTTCATGTATGAAATATATACTAAAATAATATGAAAACAATGGATGCTTATATTTTTTTCTTTGCCTTTCCTCTAGTGAATTTAGGTCTGGGTCATGGACTGTCACTCCTTGTGAAATGGAAAAACTCTAGTTTTCCATCTTTATAGTGACCTTGGGAAAAAAAGGGTGAGGGAACACATGGTGTCTATTTGACCCCAAATAACTCATTATTATAGGTAACTACATACATATCCAATTCTCCATAATATGGCCTTATACTCATGTAGTTCTCCCATCCATGTTGGCTTGTGTGTGAATCAAATAATATATGCAAAGTATAATAGTGATCTAGCTTGTAACATGACAAATCAAGATTTTGGGATACTCATTTAGTATTTTAGACCTATATATGTGTTTTTATTATGAATTTTATGGAAATAGGGAATATTTTATCAATTTAATGCTTGATATATTGATTTTGATAAGCCACCTTGCTCTATTGGGTCTTTTATAAGTGTTGCTAGGTGAGGAATGAATGAGGGTTGATCTTGTATTTATATAAATCCATTTGGAATAATATATCACATTAAATAACTTATTTTTACTATTAGGATATGTCTCATTTTCAAATTGGATGACTTTAGGGCACTAGACACTTTCATTGGGACATGATAATAATGTCAATGATATTGTCTGTCCTAGACATTAGTTTCTAGGAAGTAGAAAAGTAGGTACATGTTTTGAACTTGAAAAAGGAATATAAGTACATTTTAAGCATTCTAAGTAAAATATAAGGCTTGGGTCATCAACATAATATTTTTAAAAATAAGAGATATTGGCCAAGGGGCATTAATATAGAGCATATGCGAGACTTGTAAAAGGGGGGAAAGTAAAAAATGAACAAGAAAAAACAAGGCTTGATTTTTCCCAGTTTACATGAATAAGGTGTTATATAATCATAACATATCATATATATTTCCCCCCTTTAATATAGTAATGAAATTTATAGATTATATGAAAATAATACATACTTGGATGTTTATGTACACCTTGTCTTTGCATGTGCCCAACTTGAGTGCTTTGTTGGTGATTGACCTACAACCAAGATCATGTTATAATATAAAATAAATTAATATAATTTGGGTTAAAATTAATTTAAATGGATTTAAATTTAAAGATAAAGGTTTAGGAGTACACCTATGTTTCAATGTAATCATCTTGCCTATTGGCAAGTTATTTTTAAAAAGATGTATCATTATAAATATCTGAAACTGAGATTAAGATAAATATAGATAAATTTTTAAAGTGAATATATCCAAATATATATATATATATATATATATATATATATATATATATATATATATAGTGAGAGAGATAGATTGGAAGCCACATGTCCCCAACTTTGGAGCAAAAGTGAGTTACCACATGGCAGTTGAGATTAGCTCAACATTGAAACCTAATGTTACATATAACCTAGTGAGGATAGATGATCAATTTTAACCTAAAAACTTGACAATATTGAATGATTTTATCACCTCAAGCATAACAAAATTAAACCAACTAATGCATTAAATTGGCTCAGTAATGTCTATAAAAGTATGCGGGATATTATTATGAAATAGTTCATGATATGGTAACAATCGATAAAACAGTTTTGGAATCTAAAATTGATTTATATTTTGTAATATTAGCCCCATATTTCATATAATATTCACCTTATATATATGTATCATGATATAATTATGTATATAATAGTGCCAACGTATAGAATTATACCACAACTATGAATTTTAATCATATAGCTATGTGATTTGGACAATTCAAATAACTATGTAAGTGTAGAGGACATGATTCCAAAGCATTACCACACTATATATAGAGAAATATGAAAATTGATAAAATTATCAATGTTGACAACACATTTTTAAAAACATTTCCTGATTGTAATTTGGAGATGCTAAATATTGAATAGGTGTGGAGAGCATTCTTCTCAAGCATGCCCCCATTGAATTTGGGAACTTATTTAAGTACCATATATTAAATTAATGTGGAGAACATGATTCCATAACATTCCCCCACTAAATATGATAATTATTAATGTGTGGAATCCATGCCCATATGACATGTCCCCACTAAATTTAAAAATTGATATAAGTACCATATATTGAATAAGTTTGGAGAACATGCTTCTAGATCATGCCCCCACTAAATCTAGAAACTATGCCGATTTTGGAGAGCATGCATCTATGCCATTACCCAAATAATATGTTCCCCTTTGAGGTAAGGGAAATATATGAACTAGTAGTTACCATACCTTAAAAGGATAATAAAAATGTATAATTTGTGAATATAACCATGTAACATATAAAATAAAACATGTCTAGATAAATGTATCAATGAAGTGCATAGAACCAATGTGATCACATGTAAACTTAAGATTCATGAAAAATATCATAGAAACACCTAGATAGTAATATTAAAAGCTCAAAAATAAAAAAATCACACATAAAATATCACTCAAAAGTAATTCTAAAGACAATAGTCTAAGGAGAACACATATAATTGGCATGTTCAAATACCGCACAATTGAAGGAACATGACTTTGTCAAATGTCCTTAAAAATAAGGATTCCATATTCAAATATCTATACAATAAATAATGACATAATAAAATGTCAATTAAATCATACATAGGCATGAGGGATGAAATCAAAGGAGCATATTCAAACTCTTGAATAGGGAAAGATAATAATAAGGCAAGACACTCAAGGAAATGCATATAGTAAAGCATAAAAAACCAACATAAACATGTCATGATATCCTATGGAAAAGTTTATCATGTGTATATTATGTCAAGTGCCATGTGTAATATATAATCATGGATAATAGGCTTATATAAGTACATATGTAATATCAAAAATGATAATGTAGAGTGATAGTCAAATCATATAACCTATGTGTATCAAGATCAAATAAATGAATTCCCCCAATGTCCATATGACATGAGTAGAGGGAAGGCCCAACATCTAAAATAAGAATGTATCATATATTTGTGTATGCTTGTATCACATATAAAATAGAAGTGTGACACATATGTATATGTAAGAGTAATTGAGTATGTCATTAATCAACATGGAAATAACACATAGATGCCAAGAAACCAATATAACATGTAAGTGTTGAAAGTGTTTTTTGTTTTTTGAAATATTTGAAAAGGAAATATCATCCTATGATGCCATCCAATAGATATTCATATGTGTCTCTCCATATTGAAGTTGGTGTAATACCCCATTTATGCTATTGAGGAACATGTATAGGTGTAATATCTGACACTAGGGTATTAATAGTGCTCAATGTATATAAAATATGACTTTGTGGTCATGAAGTAATAGTAGGAGTAACAAGAGTAGGGGTTCTTAAAACCCATCATTGAGTGCTCTATGGTTTATATGGATTATAAATAGTAGAAACATGTATGGGTGATCGATATAGCTAAATATGGTGTGTAGTAGATTAGGATTCTATGAAATCCACTATATGTATCTGATGTAATGGTCTCTCAAGTAATGACTACCTAGTAAAGGGGATTACCTATTTCTTACCCTTTTTTGATGAATTAGCCTTAGTAGGCTTGATAGCTAGTTGTCTAGGTATAAGTTTATCTTGTTTAAAAGGATGTTCTTATAGAATTTTGGATACTATAATTACCCGATTAACATGAATGCATTTAACACACCTATTCACTATAGATGGTATTTCTCAAATAGTGTTTATATCTAAAGTATTCCAAATAATAATAAAATATGCCTATGGAAGGGATAACTAAAAAGGTAGTAACCACATGTGTAAGACCAACCTATAAAGGTAAGTTAATCTCATCAAGAACCTTCTAGGAGGTCTCATCATATGATTAAACTGATCTGGTAGAGTGTTGTAAGTTATGATGAGTATAACCCAAGTGTGTAATTAATGTCATGGTGTAAAATTTTTCTCTTGCACCATTACCAATCATAATACTATGTATGGGGTGTTTATCAAGGCATGCTAAAATTAATAAAGAATGAATATCATAGTCATCATGCTTAATTTCACTATCATTAAAGTAAATATAAGGTTTCTTAACCATAGGAGGTATATTTCACATGTAAGTACCAATAATCCCATCTAATGTGTGCCCATAATGTGATGGATGAGGATGTGAATTATATAACATTTGTACTTTTGGTTCCTTCTTAAAATGGTATTGAAAAGGAATGTTAATTATTTTCTATTTATGGTGATCACTAAGTTTTGAGCCTGATTCTTTTGGATAATCCTCAAATGTAATATTTTGGTCATCGATAAGATCTTGGATCTTGTGATTTAAAGTAAAGCATCTACTTATATAATGTTATAGTTCCTAATGATAATCACAATAAGCATCTACATCATATCCTTTTTGTAGAGGTCAACTCATATCAACATCGATAGGATGATGGAGAGATATAAGATGACACTCTAGTAACCATGAAAGTAATGAATTTAGGGACTCAAGTAAACATGTAAATTGTCTCCTTGGTGTATTAGATAGGATAAGCTAATTATGCCATTGTGAAACTATGTTAACCATGGTGGTTTTTCCCTTTTTAGGCTCAGGATGTTTTACCTTATAACTTATTTTGATTGTAAACTTGGTACTATATGTATATACAACTAGTGTATTTACTACATACTTGAGATTCTTCAATGACATAAGCTTTATTTCATGGTCCCATACAACATGGCATACATCATCAAAAGATTTGAACTTATTTAAAATAATGGACTCATATAAAGGAGAAAGTAAACTTTTATTGAATATATCTTTCAAATCTTTGTCATCCATAAGATTGGTCATTTTGGTTAGCATTATCTTATATCTCAAGAAATATTCATTGATAGGTTCATTGATTCCTTGTTTGATTTTAGAAATTTTGGAATAGGAAACCTTTTCAAAAATGTTAATGGAAAAGTGTGGTATTAAATTTTTAGAAAGAGGTTTGAATTATTTACATATTGGAGAGGTAAATCATATAACCTCCTCAAATCATAGACCTTGAGACTTCTTAAAAAGAATTTGGTAAAAAGTTTAAAATTAGGAAAATAGTCAAGGTATGCCACATAAAATATTTGAATATATTGTTTAGGATCACCTTTGCCATCATAAAATGTGGACTTAGGTGCAAAAAATCTATTTGGTAAAGGGTGTAAAGAGATATCAAGTACAAGAGGGTTATACAACACATCTTGTGAATCTATAGCATGAAGGGATTTTAAAGCTTTTTGTTCAATGTTTTTAATCTTGTACTCCAAGATATTTATAACTTGAAGGAATGATTTAGTTGTAGGCCTAGTGGGATTTAGATTAATAATTTTATTAGTCACCAAATGGGATTAAAACATGTTTTGAGTAATAATAGGCATTGAAACTAATATTTATGTTGAAACAACTAGTAATTACATAAGAGATGCATCAATAATAGTTTCAGGGAACAAATATTTAAACACATAATCCATGTTTTGACTAGATTTAGGTGGATTGATAAGTGTGGGTTGAGTTATAATACCTTATTCTAAGGATTCACCATTATTAGGTAAGGCAACCTTAATTTTATCTTGTTTACTTATTTCATCTCTTGTAACATACAAAAATGCATCCACTAAGCCCTTGTTATTATTAAGATGAGTAATCAATGCTTCTTTATCTTCCATTTAGAATCAAGTTTTTGTACTAACATTTTATATTGCTTCAAAAATGAAAATTTTAAAATTTTCAATAAATTAAAATAATTAAAAAGACATAATTTGTCCTAGGGTTTGATGTTCAAAGATTGGGTTCACCAAATGTTTAACCCTAAAATTATCTAGATTGGGGTTATCTATATGTTAAAGGGGTTCTTATAAATAAATGGCATAAGGGTGATACTTGTATCTATAGTAGGCCAATTATATGATAAACTTAGATATAAGTATACACTAAATTTATTAAGCTAAGATAATCTAAATATGGAAATTATAATTATGATAAATATAGAAATGACAAAGAAGTGATGTTCATAGCTTGATCTAATGATAATGTAGTTCTAGATCTAGAACAAGCAAAAATTAGGTGGGAAGGATATTTTAAAATAGTCAAAAAATTCTAGATCTAATGTTTCTATCTCTTTGGATAGTAATATCAGCTTGAGATAGTTGCATCAATGTTATTATCTGGGTTCAACACTAGTGTCATATATGGAATATCTAATGAAATATGATGTAACCACCTAGATGATTATGTGTTTTCTTTGCCTTCACTTAGTTACATTTAGGTCTCAGTCATGGACTATCACTCCTTGTGAAATGGAAAAACCATAGTTTTCCATTTTCATAATGACCTTGGGGAAAATGGGTTAGTAGGAATATGGTGTCAAGCTACCCCTAAAGATTCCACTATTAGAGGGAACCACCTACATAGATAATAATTTTGGACATTTTTGGCCCACATACCAAGCTTTAAAAAGCTGAGTATAGTTCCTATGGAAAGTGGACCAAAATTTTGAAATAGGTAAAATATTACAAATAAGAGGGACCATGCAAGTTGTCATGTGTTTTGAGCATTCATAAGCATGGACCAAGTTACACAAAGCCTTAGAAAATAATCAACACTTTGAAAGAATGATCAAAGGATGAATTTGGCAAAGTTTAAGGCTAGACCATCACTAGGATGTCATGAAGAAATGAATGGACTAGTTAACTTGTGAATTTAATAAATGCACCTCAAAAAGTCATGTGAGCTAAAAATAATGTAGCACCATGGAGTTTTTCATGCCAAGGTAATCCATTGAAAGTTTGATGTCCATTCATGTTTTCTAGCTCAAGTTATGAGCATTCAAAGTTGAACCAACATAATAAGATGTTCATACAGACATCAAAATAAATCTCAAATAATTAAACATTTAATTTCAAAAGGTGACATTCATGTAAATGTTATTGATGGTCATGCAGATAAATTTGATAGTCGCATAGACATCAAACTTAAGACATAGTAAGAAAACCATTAGAGCCTAAATTTTATGGTTATGTAGATGTCAAATATGATTGCATGGACATCAAATGATAGGAGTGTAGATGTAAATTTTGAACTCATAAAGAAGCCATTTGATTTAAAATAGTGGATCCTAGTAGATCCAATGTTCCATGTTACATCATACATCTTGATCTGACAATGTACAATGACTCAAAAATTCAAGGAGCACAAGAGGCCACCATATGGTATAAGTGTGGGAATAAGAAGACTGATAGTAGATCTTGAATGTAAATGTAGAGATACTAAGTGGTGTTATCTCAAATATATATTAATAGGTAAAGGGTAGGATAGATGGTTCATACTCAATCATATAGATCAAGATCAATAGTGCGAGTAAAGGTCAATATGTCAATAGTCTAAGTTATGATCGATAACCAATAAGTAAAATATCAAGCCTAAGACATTTTGACTAAATTAAATAGATCATTATTTGACCTAGGAAAGTTAAAGATGAAGTAACCTAGCTTGAGCATGGTTTGGGCTAAACTAGATGGAAATTGTAGGATCTAGCATCACTATGAAAGCTCAAAGACAAAATATGTCTTTCAAACCTAATATAGATAAAAGATCGATAGTTTGAATAGAAAAATGGGATCAAGAATTACCAACAAAGTTATATGGAGGTAAAATAGGTCTTTTAGACTTAATATAGACCAAGGGGGTGGTAATTTATTGTAAAATCAAGAACATACACCTAATGAACTTATTTTGTCAATCAAAAATATAGGAAAACTAATAATTTGGATTATTTTTCATCTATAGTGGACCTTGGTTTAGTTTCCCATGTAGGGGAAGATAAATGAGATATGGTGGGGTTTCTCATCCTTTAAACATAGTCATGGCTATAAAAACCACCATTCATAGCATGACATTGTCAGTTTTAGGAATCAAGGATTTGATCCTCATGAACATGTTAAGTGGATTCAAGGTCATAAGGTGGTGAGATGGTAGTGGGAGAAGTAGTTAAGGGCATTGATTCCAATCAGATAGACTTTTTCATCACACATAACACACCCTTGTCTTCTAGTGGGATCTCTCAGCTAATGAGAGGAGCTCAAAGACTATGTGGATAAAAAGAGGTCCATTAGTTGATCAAGGCATGCATACAAAAAATAATCAAGGAATAGTCACCTCACTTCTTGATCATGATGATTCTTTCTCCACTCTCGTATGCACATTCCCATCCCTCTCTTTATCCCTTATACTATTTATAGAGGCTTTTGAGCCAAAAATTTGATCCTCTCTATATCCCTCTACTCCCTCTCTTGAGCATGACTAAACTCGACCAAGATGGAGCTTGTAACCTCTTGATATGAATAAAAGACTACTTTAAGGTTTCATTATTCTAATATAGTGTGTACATGTCAATTTGATATACATATGTGGTACAAATATCTCCCTTGTCAAGTCCTCATCTCATGTAGTTATGAGTTCATCTTGTTATGCAGGTCATGTTTAGTTTTCTACATCTTTTGATTAAAACTCACATGTGGATACTTTGACTGGTTAGTGTCTTGCATTAGCCCTCTCCATCACTTCCCTCAGCTATTGATCAATTGGTGAACTTCTACATGAAATACTAATGTATGATAGATATTTAGAATATTAGATCCATCCTTATGCTCATTTAATTAGTCTTTAAGATTCAAGTAGAGTGGAACAACCATAATTTAGGCACATCACCAATTTAAGCTTAGGTTTCACTTTTCATGTTCTCTCCACCTTTTCCTTGGTCATTAGTAGGTTTTAGTAGTGGAAATGAGCTAAAGTGATGTATCATATGATCTATACTCATTAAAAATATTAGAGGTTTAACCCATTATAGGATACCCACATCTTGGGGTTAGTCACATGTTGAGCTAGATTTAGAAGTAGGACCTGAACACTTCTACTTTTAACTAGGGTAAAATCTAGATCCCCAAAATTTTTTGGCATGCCCAATGGGTCAAGGTCTAAAAGAGTGGAAAGATCTTGGTGTGTCTTTCCTCTGATTAGCTTTTGGAAGCAAATAGTTATCACCAATGACAACTCCAAATCAAATCTTTTGGTTATGAGTAGACTAGGTATGTCTCACTAAAGTTTTAGTTAACTCCTACATTTAATTTAATATATGAGGTTAATATGAATAGATATGGTGAATATCCCTACTATTCACCTCCTTATTAGTAGCCCCAAAATTTTCCTCATGATCCATATGAGCCAAATCAACCTTACCAATATTTTTATCAAAGCTATGAGGAGCCTTTTCAAGTTTCTCATGATCCTTATTATCAAGGGAATTGCTCTTATCTTTCCCATGATCCTCATCATTAGTATGGGGACTCATATTAGTCATATGTGAAATATTATTGCCTTGATACTTCTTATATACAACAAGCCCATCATAATATTACTCTTCATCAACCCTATTATGAGCCATCTATACCAACACTTAAGCAAACTTTAGTGAGCCTTAACAAGTATGCACTAGAATTGTGCTCACAAAAATATTATGGCCAAAGTGTCCCTAATCACTAGATATATTATGTGATGGATTCATTATAACAAATGAAACTAGAATGGACACTTTTTGAGAGATCAAATCAGAATAATCTCATAGGTGAGATGATAGGCAGTTACATTTTAAACATTGATGACAAGTTAAAAGGCCTTGAGGAATAATAGGTCTAACCTCACTAATCTTATGTGCCTTTATATACACCACCTAAATCTTCATATGTGCCACCCATTATTCACCAAGGGACCATTCCAAGTGACCCTTTGAGTATGCCAAGTTCATCATGTGTTCCTTAGACCTTTCCTTCCTAGAGATATATCCAAGAGAGCTATCAAATAAAGAAGGATATTATTGTAGAATAGCCTATTATTGAGATCCAAGACTCCATCCTTCCTTAAGAACCCCTTATGAATTCCTTCAAGGTTCCAGGATGGAATCAAGTGGTGATGTCATGGGGTAAGTAAAGTGAGGCAAATCTAGATTTGAAAGCCTAAGATAAAAGATCATCTGAACCTATGTAAACCTCTCTCATCCCTCCTTACGAGTCTTTTTGTGTTCCTTATCTTCATGAATCCATCAACCACCTTAAAGAGAAGCTATTTCAAGAGAATATATAAATGAAAATCAAAGATTTGGAGTTGAAGACAAAGAAAGAGGAGGAAAACCATGATCATAAGGCTAAACAAGGACCTCTATCTTTCTCATCATGGAACCAAATCATGTAGTCAAGAAAATCCAAATATACTCAATCCCCATCTCTCCCTCATCAAGAATCTAGGTCATTTACATCTTAGAAATCCATATATATTAGTATACAAAAGAAAGAGAACATGAATATCAAAGACAAATAACCAGACCAAGGAGGTGTCACATATATCTCATCTCTCTTGGAGTCATCCCAATAATATCGTATGCCACTCTTTGAAGAGGTAAGCAATGAAATCCATGTTGAACTCATAATAGATAGTGATGGATTGTTATAATTATAAGATGAGATCATTATTGGGACACCAATTGGAAAGAGTGAGCATGTTTCATTCTTTCATAATGTTAAAGAGGATGAGTTACAAGAACAAGTGCAAGTTATAAATGATATTTGATAGGAAGAAGACCATTAGTAGTAGTTATACCATGATTTCATGAGTGAGATTGATAACTTAAGAAGGAAGACTTGGATGATGATATGGTGCAATAGGTTAGATATTCTAAGGATTACATTAATACTTTGGAGTATGAATAACACCAACTTAATGACCTCATACATCAAGAAGAGAAATTTGAAGTAGTGGTTCTAGATGACAAGAAGGATAAATATGATTAACAGCTAAAAATGAAGCTCTTTCAAGAGCTTAGATATATTTATCAAGTTGAGGATCAAGTGCTTAAAAAGGTGGACAAAGAGTTTCCCATAGAGGATAATGACCAATATTGGGTAGAATATATATAGCTCCCTGATGAGCATGAAGAACTTGAATCAAAGGAGAAGCCCAATTTTATTGAGGACACCATGGAATCCAAGGAGGTATGCCTTATAGAAAAACCAGCAAAGGTCATAGTTGAAGAACCATATGAATAAATTTAGACTGTCTGGATGCACATATCTGACCTATTTAGAGCTACTACATTCTCATTGATCATCATGCCAATGAGGTTGGTAGATATAACAAAGAAGAAGGCATCAAGACCAAGGGTCAAGGATCTATATGACTTATTTAATCCCTCATCTCATGGTGAAATAAAGTTTTCAAACTTTCATTTTGATCTAGGAAGAAAGGTACACATAGTTTTAGGTTATACATATTAGATTAGTTTTGTTCAAATTCCTCCATGTGTTGCTTTAACATATTTGTTTGTTTTATTTTTTTATAGGTTAGTTTCCATTCAACAAGTGCCTTGAGAACTCTATTTTTTTTCTCTTTTTGGCCTTTTTATTATTTCAAGAGAGGTTAAAACAAGATTAGTAGCCAGTTAGATCTAGGTCAATGTATTAGACCCAAGTAGAGACTTCATGCCTAATGGAATGGACAAGGCAACATGGTTTAGGTTCTCTTACATAGATAGGCATACAACCCATATGAGTCACCAAATATGTTGTCCATTTTTGGCACACATACCAAGCTTTGAAAATATGAGTAGAGTTCCTATGAAAAGTAGACCAAAGGTTAAAAATAGGTAAACTATTATAAAGAAGAGGGACCATGCAAGTTATCATGTGTTTCAGGCATTCAAAAGAATGGAACAAGTTAAACAAATCCTTATAAAATCATTAAAATTTTGAAATCATGATCAAAGGATGAATTTGACAAAGTTTAAGGCCAAACCATTACCAGGACATCATGAAGAAATGAATGGACTAGTTAACTTATGTATTTAATAAATGCACCTTAGAAATACATGTGAGCTAAAAAGGGTCAACACCATGGAGTTTTTCACGCCAAGATCAACCTCTAAAAGTTTCATGTTTGCAAAATCTTTCAAGCTCAAGTTATGAGCATTTAAATTTGAACTTGTAGAATGAGACATTTGTATAAATGTCAAAATAAAGCACAAGAAATTAACCATTTGAGTTCAAAAGGTGATGGTCATGCAAACATCATTGATGGTTACATAGATGTATTTTATGGTTGAGTATATGTCAAACTTAAGACATAGTAAGAAAACCATTGGATCTTAAATTTGATGGTCATGAAGACATCAAATACAATCACACAGATGTCGAATACAATCATGTAGACATTAAATGATGGGAGAGTGAATGTCGATTTTGAACTCATAGAGTATCCATTTGATTTCAAATAATGGGTCCCAATAGATCTAATTATCCATATTGCATCATACATCTTGATCTAAGAGTGTGTAATGATTCAAAAAGTAAAAGAGCTTGAGAGGCCATCATGTGGCATAAGTGTGGGAGTAGGTAGATTAACAATGGATCCTAAGTGAAAATATGGGGCTGCCAAGTGGTGTCAGCTTTAATAGAGATTGACAAGTCAAGGGAAAGATTGATGTATCTCACTTGATCATAAAAATCAATATTGATGGTGTAATAAAAGGTTAATATGTCAATATTTTAGGTCATAATCAATAACTAATAGGCAAAATATCAATCCCAGGACATTTCAACAAAAGTTGATAGAGCATTATTCAACTCGGGTAAGGTAAAAATGAATGAACCTAGCTCGAGCACAGTTTGTGCTGAATTAGATGAACATTACAAGATATAACATCACCATGAAAGATCCATATGGACAAAATAGGTCTTTCAAACCTAATATAAATAAAGGGTCGATAGTTTAAATAGTGAAATGGGACTAATCATTGCTAGTAGAGCTCCATGGAGGTAAAATAGGTCTTTTAGACCTAATATAGACCAAAAGGTCAAAACTTATTTTAAAATCAAGAAAATTCACTTGATGAACTTCTTTTATCAATTAAAACTATAAGAAAACTAATAATTTGGATCAAATTTCATCTATAGTGGACCTAAGTTTAGTTTCCCACGTAGGGGTGGATAAATGAGATATGGTGGGGATTCTTATCCTTCAAACATAGTTATAGCTTGACAAACCATTGTTCATAGCATGACACTGTCAATTTTAGGATTCAAGGGTTTGATCATCATGAACATGTCAAGTAGACTTAGGGTCTTAAGGTGGTGAGCTAGTAGTTAAAGAATCACTTAAGGTCATTGATTTCACTCAAATAGACTTTGTCATGGCACATAATGAACCCTCATCTTCTAGTGGGATCTCTCAGCTAATGAGAGGAGCTCAAGGACTATTGGAATAAAAGGAGGTATGTTTATTCATCAAGGCATTCATATAAAAAACAATCAAGGAACTTCCACCTCATTTATTGATCGTGATGATTCTTTATCCACTCTCTTATGCATGTTCCCATCTCTCTCTTTATCCCTTCTACTATATAGGATTTTGATCTAAAAAATGGATCCTCTCTATATCCCTCTACTCCCTCTCTTAGGAATTATTAAATTCTACCAAGATGGAGCTTGTAACCTCTTGAGATGAATACAAGACTACTTTCAAGTTTCATTATTCTAATAAAGTGTGTAGATGTTAATTGTATTTTCATATGTGATAGAAATCTCTCCCTTTTCAAGTCCTGATCTCGCCTAGTTACTAGTTCATCTTGTTATGTAGGTCATGTTTAGTGTTTTACATATTTTGATTAAATATTGCATGTGGATACTTTAACTGGTTATTGTCTTGCATTATACCTCACCATAACTTCCCTCAACTCTTGATCATTTGGTGAACCTCTACATGAAATACTGATGTATGATAGATATTTTTAATCCGAGATCTAACCTTGTACTCATTTCATTAGTGTTTAAGAGTCAAGCAAAGTGGATCAACCATAATTTAGGTGCATCACCATCTTTAGTTTAGGTTTCCCTTATCATGTTCTCTCCTTCTCCCTTTTCCTTAAATATTAGTAGGTCTTAGTAGTGTAAATCAGGATAAATGATGCATCAGAGGAGCTACCTCATTAAAAATCTTAGAAGTATGACCCCATTATAAGATACCCACAACTTGGGGTTAGTCCCATATTGAGCTAGATTTAGAAGTAGGACCTGAACACTTCTACTTCCAACTAGGGTGAAATATAGATCCCCAACAAATACTCTAGAAAAGGCTATCAAAATCATGTAGTTCTCCCCTATGTGTTAGCTTGTGTGTGAATAATATAATATGTGCAAAGCAAATTTAACAATGACCTATCTTGGTAAATTAGGATTTTGGGTTACTCTTTTAGTACTTCAAAAATGTAGATGTATTCTACCTATCACTAGCATATAAATAAGGAAGCTTTGATAAATTTAATTCTTGATAGAGTGATTTTAATAAGTTGCCTTGGTCTCTTTGATATTTTATAGGTGTTGTTAGGTGAGGAATGAATGAGGGTTGATATTGTATTTATAACAATCCATTTGGATTAATAAATCATATTAAATCCCTTAGATTGACCATGTTTCATTTGAAAATTATATGAATTTATGGCATTTGACACTTATTTCAGGATAATATAATAATGTTCACCCTATTGTTTGTCCCAGACATTAGTGTCTAAGGAGGAGGAAAGTAGGTATAGGTTCTAAACTTGCCAATATGGAAGATAAATACATTTTAAGCATTTTGGGAAAGATAAAAGATTTGGGTCATCAACATAAGACTAGTCAGACTAAGAGATATAGGCCAAGGGGCACAAAGATGGAGAAAATGTGAGACTTATGAAATTAGGAAAGGTAAATAATTGAGATGAATAGCCAAGCTCTAATTTTTTGAAATGTAGAAGATTAAGGTTCTATATAATCATAAAATATCATCTATATGATTTATAATACAAATATTTTTATTCAAATCACCTATAAAATGCTAAGATTTTACCCATCTACTAATTTCCTTAAGTGTTAGTTCATATTAAATACAAATAATTGAATGGCTCATCAATGTAATCTCATTGAAATAATTAAAGGACTTTAGATGTATACTACAACAATACACATCCTTTATCCATCACTATTGATATTCTTCAATCACATATATTAATTTTTTTTAAATGACTTGTAACAAATCAAGTATTCTTCAAACTATAATCCCTTTACATCTCATATCCCAATACAAGGTTTATTCTATTATGAGCAGAATCATTTGTTTGTTCTAGTCTTAGACAAAAAAATATTACTTTTTTCCAAAAATAAATTTTTATAATACCATTTTCAAAAAATAATTAGATATCAAAATGAAAAAGGACAAAGTTATAGTTAGGATAATATTAATAATATAAACTTACTAATAGGTTTTACTCATTAATCCCTATAGGCATCTCATTTATGACATAAACATTTACAACATTTATTCATAACAACCTAGTACATTCTAATTATAATTATCTATAGTATATTTAATGAATAAGCAACCAATATAGTAAATCCAATTCATTACTCTAGTTTATATTAGACCTCTATATTCAAGTTTTACCTAATAGGGTATCCCTAGTGTCCACCCTAAGAAACAATACAAGTACATAATATGACAAGTTGTCAATTAAAATGTTATATTACTATCAACTTCTAAATTCTGTATTATTATTAAAACAAATAGAATGATACTTTTGTGTAACTATATTAGTTTTACTAACTCATCAAAATTTAAGGTAAGATACAATGTTTTTTTTATGTCTCCACTCACTTTGATATAATTTAAAGATAACGTATCAATTAGCATGCCATGTTAATTACTTTAGCTATTATAAGATAAGAAATCAAAATAGAATATGTTACCATAATGACATTTTAGTCATAATCATATTCACAAGTGATTTGTAAAATACTCACCTATTTCTTACAATGTTAATAAGTTTCTCACAATCTCGTAACAAAGAACTCATAAACATAATATTAGGTACTACACTTTAACCCAAGAGTGATTTTCATGCTATAGGTCATATTACAGTGATACATCTTGACCCACATAATTTATATAGCTAAGACATATTTATTCATAAATCCATATTCCAACTGAGACGCCATACCATACTAATTAATTTCAATAATGTCTACAATGTACATGTAACTAGAAATAAAAATAGTCAACTTCAAACTAAAATACATTAATTCTTCCATCTTGTTGAGAATTCAGTAATAGAAGTAAGTAGTGAATACATAATTTAAAACTAAATTAAGATGACTCAAATTAATTGAGTATGCATTTTTTAATATAATGATATACCTAAACTATTCCAAACATTTTATAAAACATGATTTCCAATAGGTAACTGATTCATACTTCCATTTATCATATGATTTTCAAGTGAGAACTTAAATCATAATGATAATATTGTAAGGTTTAACAAATCAATAATTATGAATGATATATTACACCATCTCACTAGTTATAATGCAATCAAATAATCCAAAGTCATTCACTTTATAACATAGTCAAGTTCCTCATAATCAACATAGCTCACACTAGCCTATATGACTTAGACCTAAAGAATAAGGAGCAATATTGACATTTAAAAAAATGTTAATTGATAAATATATGTACCTAATTAATTTTATAAACATTCAAACATTGAACATTAAAATAACAAGAGTAGTCATATGTGTATCATAATAATAAACACATGAATGATTTTATACCTATTATAATAAATCTTCAGCAAAAAAATACGTTACAACATGTTTCCAATAAATAACATCTTAACTCAATAACTTAACAACCAATAAATTATTATGGTTAATTATGACAAATAAAGTTCTTGGAAAAATGAGTTGTAATTTATAAAAATAATCCTTACAATTTAAATAAAAAACTAAAGTCAAGATAACATGGCATGCAAAAATTTATACTGGGTATGAAATATGTAAAAGTATTTATAACCCTCAAGGTCATAAGTATATCAATACGTAAATTCATTGAAAGAATGTATCCATGTAACCATGAACTGATAAGAAAAATAAATAAAAATAGAATACAAAATAATAGCAATGTCTTCAAGGCTTCCATCTTAAAATTCATAACCTCAAGGAGTGATATCAACTAATAATACAATAAATATTCCTTTAGGAGATTGTAATCAAAATCTGAAGAGTCTTATAGCTAACAAGTGCCTCAAAATTCATTGGCATATCTAGAGGTCCACTTTAAGGAAACAGACTACCTGCCCAAACCATTATTTTGGGGTTAGAATAGGTTACTAAAAATAATTATGTCCCCAAGCTCCAAAATGACCTTAATAAACTTTAAAACACCTAAGTTGAATACTTAGCAATTACAATTCAAATAATGTTTTAAACATATACTTCAACCTTAATATGGCCTTAATGAAACCAATCAGTCCAATACTATACCTTAAAAATAATGTAAGGTTTTAAATTTCTAAAAATTTAAAGCAAAAACCTTTGTTTACCATCACCATTATGATGACCTTTTAATCTAGTAAGTTAATTCTATCTTATGCATTACCATAAAAGATTTAAAATTAAAAAAATTGTTATAACTTGCCAATATTGAATATAATTTTCATAAAGACAATGGAAAAATTAGATACAAGCCAATGATGACTTAAAATTAAATAGTCAAACAAATATGCACAATAATAGGTATTCACAACACAAGGCAACATGGGAAGGGTGTGTTGGACTAAATGGATCTCAAACTTTTACCTCATTTTCCAAATACCTTTATGAAGCTATTATGGATATCTAATGTCATATTTAGGATTTTAACCTATCTCAATCAAATAATTGTTACCTGTGGTCACCAAATGACATAAACAGTAACAAATTAGAAAAAAATGAATCATATCAAATATTTAATAGAAATAAAATTATTTTTAATATAACTAAAACAACACAATTTATATCTATTAAGTAAACATTAACTAGAACTGATATCAAATGTATGAATAGTAAAAATGTATTATATAATAATATAAAAATACAAAAAACACATTATTAATTCATGCTTAGGTAGGATATGATACCAACATGATATAGTTATGAGTCTATTTCTAACATTTATATTGGATTGACCTGCCAATACCATTTTATGTTAGCTAACATATTCCAACTATATCGACCTAGCCAATACTGCTAACCTAGTGTTCATGGTTGGTTTTGGGTTTTGTATCCATATATATAGGGGTAATATTTCATTCCTAATAAGATATATCACATTTATACACTCTTCTTTCACTCATATTTTTGTCTTAAGGAGTATTTAGGAGAGTTAGTGTTTTATAACCTTATATTGGAAGTATTTTCTTATGGTCTCATTGAAGCTCAATAGGAGAGGTCATTGGTATTACCTAACTAAGGATATTTAGCTATTCATTTATCCATTTGAGGTCTTCAACATACAACACCTCTTGAAAATCTCTAGTTGAGCTAAAGGGGTAATTGATTTTATTATAAGATTTTTCCTAAAGAGTACATGGTACAATAGGTAATGGACTTTATGATCCTTGAATAACTCTTTGATGTGATAAGTTTTTTAAAACTAATTTCTCAAGAGAGTCACCTAATCTTATCTAATATGAGTATATAGAGAGATCTTACATAGGTGAAATAACTAACTCCATACAATTATCTTGAATAGATGTAATAAAATACTGTGGTGGTGGTTGGGATGGAGGAAGAAATATCATTGGATGGATAGGGTACACATATATAATGCCTAAAAATTAACTACCTTATTTAAATGTATATATTTGATACATCTATGCACTATATATGGTATTGCATAGAGATTTTATATCCAAAGGTATCCTAATAACATGTCAAAGACCCATGTGCTTGGTAAGAGTAAAAATATTTTAGTATATATAGGTGAGCCAACCTAAAGAGGTAGCACAATAAAATCAAGAGTGTTCTCTATGTTTCTATCAAATCCCTCAACCATTATTATAGTATCTTTTAAATATTTTTATGTGTATTTGAGAGTGTTGAGAAGTGTCATTATGAACACATTATCATTTGATCCATTTCCAATTATGATACTATTTATGGGTTTTTTATTGACATAAGATCATATGAATAGTGTATGGAGATTTGAGTCATCCATAAAAATAACAAATTCATTAAATGTAATCATTCAAAACTATGGTAAGATGAATTCAAGTGTAACAAGACTCCTATTTGTTGGGCAATCATGTATTGTAGGTGGAGGATGCACACTGTATTCATGACGTAATTTTGAAGTATTCTTGGTATTTCTTATCTCATGTTTGGAAAATATATCATTAAATATTTTAAATTTATATTTTCCATTTTCTAGGGTCTAGATTCCTCTATAAGTGTGATTAAATCAATAGTATTGTCATCAATAATATCTTGTATCTTATGCCTTAACTTTAAACATCTATTTTTAGAAAGTTTGAGATCTCTATGGTAATTACCATATGCATTACTATCATAATTATTAGGTGTAGGTCTATTTGAATGAAAATATTGTGTGGGAGGAAGAGAGATGAGGTTTAAATCATGTAAATTATATAGTAATACATGAGGAGGTGATGGTAATCATGAAAACTACCTCTTCTATGGAGAAAATAATTGAAGCCAATTCATAATATGTGATGCTATATTAATTGTTGAATTTGTCTCATTCTTGTTAGTATTTAGTTGTTGAATTACTTGGGGAATTGGGTACATATTTGATTTTTCAAAGGTATGGGTTTAACTTCTTTTTCTCTCATTATATGTCATAACTCATCAAAACAATTTAATTTACAAAATACTATCAACTCATGAAATGGTGCAAGTAATTTTTTCTTGAAGATGACTTGTATCTAAAGTTTTTCCATATGATTTTTCATCTTAGCTAGCATGGTATTATACCATAGTACATAGTCACTAATTGGCTCATTGGTCTCTTTCTTTAGTTTATCAATTTATGAATAAGATAGTTTATATTCAATGTTTATGGATCAGTGTGCTAGAAACTAATCTACCAAAGGGTTGAATTATATAATGGATTTGAGACAAAGGTCATAGAACAATCATAAAGCATAATATTTTAGACTTCTTGGGAATAAATTAGTTAATAATAAGTCATTAGATTTATATTCCAAACATGTTATGTGAAAGGATTGAAGTTGTTCAAGATCACCTTTACCATTGTATATTGAAAGATTATAAGTTATTAAAATTATAGGTAATGGATAAAATACTATATCAAGGGAGAAAGGGTTATGAATTAAGGCATATGAATCCATTGAATGACTATATTTATATGTATATTGATCTAAGTGAAACACCTTGGAACGTAGATCTAAAACTATATGCTCAAGGGAATGTATATTAGGAGAGGTTGGTGATGATTATAATATGTATATCCATCATAAGATGTGAATAAGTCATATGTGTACAAATAGGTATGTAAAATTATGGAAACCCTTTTGCTTTCCCCATACCTTGGGTGGACATCACATATGATACTAAAGGAGTGGATGTAATAATAATACCAAAGCTATAAGTTGAACACTTGTGGTTGGGTTAGTATCTAAAAAATAGTGATTGAAAATAGTAAGGGGCTCTTGTTGTTCCCTTTATGTAACATCCTTAGAATTTTCTGCATATTTATATGGTAGGATTATTTTGATACATTATCCACTTCTTGAGGATGTTAATGAAGTCCATGATGAAATTTGGAAAAGTCTTTGACTTGATCAAAATCTACCCCATTATGTTCATTGAGATCAATAATATTTTGGGGTTTGTAAGTATCTTTATTATATTAATTAAATTATTTTAAAATGATCATTTGAACATAATCATAGTTTATAAATATTCATGAATAATTGTATCTTAAAAAGAGGAAAAAACATTAGTTGTCTTTATTTTTTCCATGTTAGAAGGAGCCAAAGGAATTTAATTTTTCTCTATAAGAGTCCACTTAATCTAGCCTTTTTATATGGAATATGATGAAA